>VXBP01004343.1:9457-53710 GCA_013400115.1 Rhinopomastus cyanomelas
AGGGCTGGGGTGGATTTCCCCTGCTGCCTCTGACAGGGATCTGTATCCATCCCTCCCTGTTTCCAGGAACAGTTCCCTTAGCAGGAGGGATCTGCAGAGCTTGCTCCCACAGATCCATAGACTCCCTTTTGCTTTCTCTTATTGACCTGAGCCTGTATACTTCATCCTTCAGCTCAGCCACTTCATCCTTCAGTTCAGCCACCAAGGTGAGGAGAAAGTTCACCTGCTCACACCTGACACCACTGTTTACCCCTTCACCCTCCATGGCAAGTGCCAGGCTCCAGCACTCACTGCAGCCAGTAGCCTGGACTCCGGTGTGTTGATGCGCCAAATCTGTCTGGGTGCACACGCTTTTCCTACCCTTCATCATGCGAGTGACAGCCATGGTACGCTGTTTTCTTGACAGTTATTGACAAGACAAAAAAAAAAAAGAAAAAAATCCTCGCTGCAGGCAGGCTGGCTCTGCAGCCAAAATGGCGTCGCGTGCACTGCCCGGCGGTTTTTTAAACCTCCCGTGGCTGACGTCACGACCCCAAGACACAGCCCCCCCTCAATCTCACGAGAGAATGCCCCTGTCGATCCCCCTGCCTACCTGGTGGTCCTCCCGACCCGCGAAATACTGAAGATAGAGCAGAAAGACCGAATTCTCTGAGTTTGAGCAAACTCAAAAAATAGGGCAATATAAAATCTTTTGCGTAAAATTTAAAAGCATGTGAAGAGTGGCTGTAAAACATTTTAAGTCTATTCAAATCTTCTGTCACACCTTCTTCCCCCACCCTAAATCACCTTAACCAACTCTCTGTGATTAAGAGGAAATCTTCAGTGAACTTGTCTCTCCACTCCAATTTTTGTCCAACAGTTTTCTTTACAAGACTCTCTACTCCTTTGACATATATAGAAAAAAGAATCTTCCAAGTCATGGCTGACAGGTTTCTGCTAAAGAAATGTGACACAATTGTGTCTATTACCAAAGGTTACCACTACCAAAACTGAAAGCTGTGTATTCATTGAGTACTAGCATCCAGTGCTAACCATTCAGTTACTACTCAATTTTTCCATGACCTAGTCTGTTTCCTTAAAATAGAACAATGACCCTACAGGATTCAGTAAGTCTGACTGATGCTCACTACTCTACCTCAATCCAAAGAATGCTCAAGACACTGAGTTTTCAGGAAATTAAAGTCTGCCTTTCTCTATGCAAGAAAGTAAGTTCCTGATTAAAAGTCCAAAAACCTGAATTTATAGAGATCAGGTTTTTTAACGACCAGAGAGTAAAATGTTAAAGTTAGCCCTAATGAACTTCATAACATTTTCAACCCTAACTGCACTTACTCTGGTAACTTACTGGACCTTCTCAGTCAAAAAACGGTAGAAGAAAACACTAAATGATCAAGAATTATTGTCTGATCTTACCTCAGTTGTCATTACCAGACAAGAAGCTGTAGGATTAATGGTGACATCCCCAGTCATTAAACCAACGTCCTGAAATTCTTCATACATCTCACGGTATTTCTGATTACTCAAAGCTTTAATTGGACTCGTAAATATCACACGCTGCTTCTCTCTCAAAGCCAGAGCAATAGCGTACCTGTGTTCAAAAATTGTACATACTAAAGTTGTCAGGAAGTCATTCAGAACATATTACTAACCAGACCTTTTGCTCATTGAAAAAAAAGCTACTCAGAACACCAGTAGAATGGTACCAACCATTTAACATCTAGATTAAGTTCAGTGCAATCTTTATTATATATACTGCTTTGGAGAGTGACAACTCACTAACAACAAGTTAACTGATTTTTATGGACATCAGAGTGCTTCTGGCTTTATCTGAAAATCCAATTGTCACTGCCTCCTGACAAATTATTATTATTTAAACTCATGCTCTAATACAAGCATGCATATCTCACTTCTCACATCACCTCAGCAAAAATTGCAGAAGCTTTCCTTTCAATCTAAAATCAGTAGTTCAATCTAAAAACAGTAAATCTAAACCAGATTGCTTAAACATCAATTAAGTCTTTCACTACCCACTAACCCAGAGGAAAGAAACTACATTCAAGAGTAATCAATTAAACTCAAGCACTGATGGGCCAAACTTTCTATTAAGGAACTGAGACAACAACTATTGATGGTTCAATGAAAGGACACATGAAACAACACACCATTTTCTATTATTATTAGAGTTTGTCAAAAAATTGCTTACTCTGCACAAACAGTTTTGCCAGCTGATGTATGAGCTGACACTAGCACAGACTGGTTATTATCGACACAAAGAATAGCTTCTCTCTGAAAGGCATCAAGAATGAATGGATATTCCTAAAAAGCAAAAAAAGCAAGAAAGCTAAAACATTACACATTTTTAACACAGACTGTTACTTACATCTCTTTCATTTTGTATGCAAACTAGTGGACAAATTACAGAGAGAAATTAAATCCTGTAGATATTTCTACCTTCAGTATATCTTAATGCAGTATTGTGCAATGTAGAAAAAAAATTTATCTAATAAGATACTCAAGACCTGTGTTTATGTCTTGCTCTGATAAACTAAGTTAATCTACTAATCTAGGAAGTCAGTATACAACAGAGGCCACTACCTAACGTTGTAGAATAAAAGTGAAACCACAACAGCCTATGCCACACAAATGTATCATTTAACTGTAATACAAAATTACAGAAACACCAACTAATTTTACAACAGGCCTCCTTTAGAAGATACACTTTTCTAAGTCATACTAATAAAGTAAATATTTTTCCCCCAACTACACAAAACCAAAAATACATGCAATCAATCACATACTTTTGCTGCTTTTCCAGTTCTTGGCTTCAGACCTGTGAAGTCTTCATCTGCTGGAAGTGCAACCTATAAAACATATTTTAAATAAAGAGAATGGCAATGAAGCTGGTGATGGTCTGCAGCACAAGTCCTGTGAGGGTGACAAAGGCTGCTGAGGCTATTTAGTCTGGAGAAAAGGAGAGTGAGAGGAGACCACATCACCATGTCTCCACAACTACCTGAAAGGAAGTTCTAGTGAGGAGAGCATCAGTTTCTCACAAGTAACAAGACAAAAGCTAATAGCCTTAGGTTGCACCAAGAAAAGTTTTGATTGGGTATTAGGAAATACTTCTTTATTGAAAGGGTTATTAACCATTAAAAAAGGTTGCCCATGGAAATTGGTTATGGTGCCTTTGTATTACTTTCATTACCCTGAAAGTACTACAAAGATGTTTACATGTAGCATTTAGGGACCTGGTTTAATGGTGACTTGGCAGAGATGGGTTAATGTTACGACTGCATCATCTTAGAAGTCTTTTCCAATCTGAACAATTTTATGATACAATAAATACAAGCACAATAAACAATGTTTGCAGTAATACATAATAATTTTATAAAACAAGCCTATATACCATCTATGTGCATCTCTCCACACTCACCTCATGTGTACAACCTTCAACCGTTTCCACAGCTTGCACCTTTACTTGAGGCATCAGATCTGCCAGACTAGAAACACACAAGTTACAACATATTTAACAATCCTATTTTCTTTTTAAATGCAATCATGTTGAACTTCAACTCTTCTTTAACTACAACATTAAACAATGGATGCACAAACCTGAAATGGACAACTGGCAGCTATTACCAGGATTACCAGTAAGCATTAATATTTATCAACTACCTAAATCTACTTTAGCTACTATTTTAGGATTTATAAAACCTTAAAAAAATGAAAAAAAAATCATCACACTATAGACTAGCACATGGATCACACTCACAATAAGTTTTCTCACTAAACGTGGACTTCTTTTCAATACACAACAAAACAAAATTCACTACCTGTATCTCTGCTACTAGTTCTGACCCCAAATAGCAGCTTGAAGCAGCTGCCCTTTATGACTCTTTATAAGTCCCACAAGAAGCAGCTAAAACAGAATTTTTTTTCTATCAGTGTTAACATAGTGAGCTGCAATGGCCAAGTTCCATAGAGATCACTGAGAAACTGACTTAATATGTTGACTTTCCTTGGTTTTAGCTTCAGTAAGGCTATACTTTTCATACTACATTCTCAGTTGTTCTCATTGCTTTTTTATAGAACATCTCACCTTAAACTGAAGAAAAATTCCCCTGTAAGGCCAAATCACAGTCTAAACTAGAACTGTGCCTGACAGGAGCCAATCCAGACAAAATTGCAAGACCAAACCAAGTATGTTACTTTCTATTTCTGTAGTGATTTCAGCATCATGCATGAGGAGGTAGACTCCTGCATTAGACAGCTCTGGACTAATTTATATTCCCTCAACCCTACCATTCATTTTCTGAACATAAACTTCCAAGCTCCAAAGAACCTAAGATACTGTCTCCTTAGTCTGTTTTCAAAACAGTTTGAAATATCTGTCACTAAATTCTGGAAAGGAAAGAGGGATAAATACACATATCCTAAAACAGAGAGCGTCAGCTGCTTTATTGCCTCAACTGTTGACACGCCTCAGTACAGTACTTCTGTCCACGGTATACACATGTCACTTAGCCTCAAATTTAAAAGCATGTCTGTATTATTTCAAGACGTTAAGCCTTTCTAATCTTACATATCTCAGAACCTTTGTTTCTGGCTTCTTGTTCAAACTCTTCTTGCTATACTATACGACAATGATGAATTTCAGTGGCCCAGTACGCAGCAAGCCTGCCTCTGTCCATGAGTTTCTATGGATCTACACTTACCCCTTTCTACATCCCTGAAATCAACACAATGGCTTTGAATAAGAGCCACCAACCTATATGCAGTAATGACAAACACAAGGGTTTCATACTGCAGTTGCCTCTCTGTCCACAATATTTAAAGCATACCCATTGCTTATGAATGCTGAAGTTGTACTACCAGCACACCCCCATTTATGTAGCTAATGTAAAATCAACGTGAAAATTCACCTTTACATGAAAACACTATGTAGCTACTTACATCTACCACTCACAACTGGCATAGAGCTAACCAGTACATCTTACTATGACGTTCTAAAATGTTAAGCTTACTTTACATCTTCTGATACATCTTCTAGTTTTGGTTTCTTTGCCAAAACAGTTGCTTCAGTACTATCAACCTCAGCTTCTCTTTTGGGCTTCCCGGTCACAGGTACTGGAGATTTTTCCTCTGATCGTTTTCTGCAACATAAACAGAAAACAACTGCAAAGTCTACCTCATTTTCAAAACCAGGAGTTCTACAGGTAGTAGTGAACATGCTGCATTCAGGGCACAACCCAGGCAAATCTACGCACAAACGTCCTCGATGGGTTTTCAAAATCTTACCAGGTGCGCTTGTCTGCCCGGGCCCCCAGTGCTCTGGGTTAGCTACAACTTCCGGGCCGGGGATGCCAGGAAAGCAGATCTCCTGGGCTGCAACGACTCCCGCTCCCGAGGAGGTTCAAGAGATCAGAGAAGCTGACAAAGGCCAGGCCTAGCGGCGCGGCCATAGCATCAGCCCACAGCGCGCCTCGGCCGCGCCGCGCCCTTACCCCGCTCTCTTGGTAGCCTCGCTGGTGTCTGCTTTGCCCGTCTTGGTGGCGGAGGCGGCGACCGAGTCCCCCTCGAACACGCTGAACAGGTCGTCTCCGAACGCGTCCGCCATCTTCTTCAGCAGATTCACGAGGCTTCGCGCAGCACAGCCTCACCCTGCCTCCGGTTCCCGCCCCGCGGAGGACCTGAGTCCCCCAGCACCCCACGCACGTCCCAAGCCGACCCTCCCCGCCAGCAGTGGTGCACCACAGACTCCCCGGAAAACACCGCCACACCACCCGCTGCACCAGGCCTTGCCCACAAGCCCCCGCGCCGGGTTCCGCCCACAAGCCCTCGCGCCAGGTTCCGGCACGCGTCTCCGTGGAGCTCTGTTTCCTGCAGGCCTCCTGAGCTGCGGGCCAGTGGGAGCGGGAGGGTGGTGCCAAGGGAGCGGCACTGGCCGAGAGATTGGCGACAGCCAGTGTGAGGCCCGGATGTGGATCCCTGTGGAGCGGTAGCTATGGGTGGCCGCAACAAGAAGCAGCGGGCGGGGAGCGCGGCCCACGCCGCCTCCACTGCTACCGCCGCCGCACGAGCACGGGCTGCTGCCGAGGCTGGTGCCGCCGCCGCCGCCTCCTCCGTTGAGGCGGGAACCCGAGCGGCGCCGCGGCCGCTGGTTGCCTCCAAGGAACCGCGTGTGAAGCAAGGTACTGTGAATGCGTCCGTTGGGGGAGGGGAACGAAGGCTAGCGGAGGAGTAAGAGCACTGGGGAGCTGTTCCATTACAGAGCACCCGAGAACGCGGCATGGTGCTGCCTGGAGCCTGCTTTGAGACTTGGCGTTACTGAGCGCCGAAAGAAGCACATGGAATTCCTCCGACACAGCGTTGGGCGGGCCGGGCCTTAGTAAGTCCTAACCTTTGGAGCAGCAAGTTGGAGCTGGTCGAGAGAAGGGCCACGAGGATGATCAGAGGGCTGGAGCAACTCTTCTGTGAAGACAGGCTGAGGGAGTTTGGGCTGTTCAGCCTGCAGAATAGAAAGCTGTACGGGAGGACTTTTATAACAGTATGTGGAGGCAGCCTGCAAGAAAGCTGAAGATGGATTTTTTTTTTTTGAGGGACTCCACTGGGAGGACAAGGAGGAATGGTTTCAATCTAAAAAAGGGCAAATTTAGATTAGGTTTTAGAAGAAATTCGTCACTATGTGGATGGTGTGGCACTGAGACAGGTTGCCCAAGGAGGTTGAGGATGCCCCCTCCCTGGAATTGTTGAATGTGGCTGTGGGCAGTCTCATCTAGTGAGAGGTGTCCTTGTCCGTGGCAAACGGGATGGAACTACGCAATCTCTAAGGTGGCTAGCAACCTAAACCGTTCTGTGAGCCATGGTGGCATTAGTAAATTAGGTGTAGTGTGTGATTAGGTTCTTGTCAATTATTGGTGTTGCACTTTCCCAAAGAAAACAAGCTTCTTCTGTGCATCCTATATGTACTCAGAGCCAACGTTAAGTGGATTTTTAGTTTTGGGGTGTTTTTAATAATAGCCAGAGTGGGAGGCCCTTCAACAACGTGGGATGAGCTGAGTGATAACTGTTCTGGGTGCAGCCTGAAAAACTAGTATTCTGAAGCACTGTCAAATATTTGTTTTTAATAAGCTGGTTTTGACAGCATTACATTGGGTACCTTTTAACATCGGTAACAGCTTGTGTTAGATACTGGAAGTAGATCAAGCAGTGATCAGGCAAGGTTCTAACTTGATAACACAGTATCTCATAATCCATTATCTTAAGCCACCTGAACTTGTTCATGTACCTGCTTTACAAATTTGGCCTCTGCTAAACATAGTTCTTTTGTCTCCCATTCCTCCTGCACCATGGTGCTCAGTTCTCTTCAGAAACTATCCTGTTTTTTTTTCTCAGAGATTGCTGTGGTGAAATTAAGTCAAAGTAAGTGAAAAGTAAGTTAGTATAGACTAAATACTGTGGAGTTGCACAACCTACCAGTGCCAGTGATTGGATCATAGAATCACAGAACATTAGAGATTGGAAGGGACCTTGAAAGATCATCTAGTCCAATTTCCCCACCACAGCAGGATCACCTCGACGAAGTCACACAGAAGCATATCCCGGTGGATATTAAACATGTCCAGAGGAGACTCCACAGCCCCCCTGGACAGCCTGTTTCAATGCGCTGTCGGCCTCACCATGAAGAAGTTCCTCCTCCTATTTATGTAACCTCCCTGTGTTCCAGCTTACACTCATTGCCCCTTGTCCTGTCATTAGATGACATTGAGAAGAGCCTGGCTCCATCCTCCTGACACCCACCCTTCACATATTTATCAACATTAATGAAGTCACCCCTCAGTCTCCATTTCTCCAGGCTAAAGAGACCCAGCTCCTTAACACTTTCCTCATAGGGAGTTGTTCCACTCCCTTCATCAATTTTGTGACTGTGCGCTGTGCTAACTCCAGCAGTTCTGTGTCCTTGAACTGAGGAGCCCAGAACTGGACACAATATTCCAGATGTGGTCTCACCAGGGCAGAGTAGAGGCCCAGAGGAACCTCTCTTGATTTGCTAACCACTACCCTTCTGATCCATCCCAGAATGCCATTGGCCTTCTTGGGCACATAATAGACATATTGCTGGCTAATGGTCATCCTGCTGTCCACCAGGACCCCCAGGTCCCTTTCTCCTACACTACTCTCGAACAGGTCAGTCCCCAACCTATACTGGTACTTGGGCTTGTTCTTGCCCAGATGGAAGACTCTGCACTTGTTATAGTTCATTAAATTGCTCCCCGCCCAACTGTCCAGCCTATCCAGGACCCATTGAACCCACTGAATGACAGTGCAGCCTGCTGGTGTGTCAGCTACTCCCGGCTTTGTGTCATCAACAAACTTGCTGACAGTGCACTCTAACTCTTTGTCCAGGTCATCAATTTGAATAGTATTGAATAGTTGTGGTCCTAATACTGACCCTTGGGGGACTTCACTAGATACAGGCCTCCAATAGACTCTGTCCCGTTGACCACTATTCTGTGGCTTCAATCCTGTAGCCAGTTCACAATCCACCTCATTAACGGATTGTCCAGACCACACTGCCTCAGTTTGGCTGTGAGGGTGCTGTGGGAGACTCTGTCAAATGCTTTACTGAAGTCAAGACAGACCACATCCAATGCTTTGCCATCATCGGTCCACCTGGTTATGCCCTCATAAAAGGCTTTTAGGTTGATCAAGCATGACTTCCCTTTGGTGAAGCCATGCTGACTGTCCCTAATAACCCTCTTGTCTTTGCTATGCCTAAAGACAGCATCAAGGATAAATTGTTCCATCAGAACTATTTTGCACTTTGTTTCTCCTGACCAGAGATGACTGTTTTACTTCCGAAATATGGTTACCTACACCCCGTCATGGTGTAAAAATGGGCTGTTCTAGAATGTTTTTACAGGTAGCCCAGCGAAGATGAGCAGTCTGAGCTTTGTTGCATGCCCTGTCTGCAGTCAGGCTGAGTAGCAGAGAGGTGGCTTCTGGAGCACAACGCTGCTGCCTCTGGGCTGGTGTGCAGCCTCACAAGGTGGTGAAAGCTGCTCAGTTAACTGATACCTGTGCAGCACCAGAAACGGTATGTGTGTTCTGAAAACAATGGAATCCAACAGCAAGCTGTGTTTTCTCATTCTAATATCAGTGGATGGCTTTGTGAATTTGTGTTTTTCTGGCAATTGCCAGATGAGAAATATTTTAAGAATGACCACAGCAGATCACACCAAAGCCTTCTGTAACACAGTACCATCCCTAGAAAGGGGCCAAAAGCAGGTACCTAGGTAAGAATAGGATGAACATGCAGTGATACTGTGATATCGTACTCTAACATCCTCTGAGTTATGCCTGAGGTACAAGGTACCTCTTAAACCAGGTACAATGTTTTTTCAACATGCTCCAAAACTGATTGATTAATTTACTAGAAAGTGAACCTGTTTGCACTTGGATATTCCAAAATCCAAACAGCTTAAGTGGCAGAGAGTTCTGTCTCATAGCTATGCTCTTTGTAATAAGAAATTGACAGTCTGGCCTTTTTTGAGTGTGCCATCATCTCACTGTTTGGCACTTCTTCTAGAGTTGAGAGTGAGCAGTCAGTCTACAGTGCCACTTGGGATTTTACGTTTTGTCTGCTAAGAGTCATACCTGTCTTTGCAACTCCATGCTCCAAGGGCCTTTTGGTTTGTTCATGTTGTTGCTACGTACCTAAATATTTCTGGTAAATTGGTGCAATAGTTACCCGCATTAACCTGTGTTATGTTGGGTGTGCTTTACCTACTGTAAACAGTGTTCTCTGTGTTCTAATTATCTCATTGATTATTTGCAATTTGCAGGTCCAAAAACTTACAGTTTTAGTTCAACAACAGTTTCTGGTACTGCTGCAAATCTGGATAAATCTGTTCTTAAGGTGAGTATCTTCTTGAAGTGAAATAGTTTTGGTTTCCGTAGAAATACTTACTCAGCTCTTCTTCAGTGTTAATGCAGTTAAACTACATTAATGTATTAGATGGTGATTGTCTTGAGTTTGTAGTTATTGGTGACCTGGACGAGGGGATTGAGTGCACCCTCAGTAAGTTTGCAGACAACACCAAATTTTCTGGGAATGTTGATCTTCTCAAGGGTAGGAAGGCTCTACAGAGGGGCCCAAACAGGTTAAATCAATGGGTCAAGGCCAGTTGTATAAGGTGCATTAAGGCCAACTGCCAGGTCCTGCGTTTCAATCACGACAACTCCAGGCAATGGAGAAGAGTGTCTGGAAAGCTGCCCAGCAGAAAAGGACCCGGGGAACTTAGTGAACAGCCTGGTTAGTGTGAGCCAGCTATATGCCCAGGTAGACAAGAAGGGCAGCAGGATCCTGGCCTGTATCAGGAATAGTATGGTCAGTATGCAAGCTCAGCAGGAACTAAAGCTTGGTTTGTGTTTTAGAAGTGTTAAGAAACAATAAAACTATTCTTTTACTTAGCATTATTATTTAAAGCCGTACAGGAATGAGAGTGACTCAGACGGTAGCTTGACGATCAAATTATTTTATACTACTTCTTGTAAGCAGAAGAAGATTGCCTTGTTCTATAATGAGCTATAAATTACTCATCTGGGGTCCAGGGTTAGCAGAGAGGCATTTTCATGGGAGATCTAGCAAGGCTTTCACATTCAGACCAACATGATCTCATAAAAGCCTGGGAACCTCCGAGGATGAAATGATGCACACAAGAATACCTAGGAATGAACACTTTATTAAACAAAGCCACTAAGTTATATAGACTTCACAAAACCCGCCTCACAGGCAGTGCTATTGGACAGATGACACACTTCCACGTTCTTTACTGGAACAAACTAGCTGTCCATACACCTGCAGACAGCAGGCAGTCCAGCCCTGCACCTTGTGCAGCCTCTAAAACCTTCCCCTGCTGCTTCCCCTACAAATCCTGGGTTTTGCTCTATCTTACTACCTTTAGGGATTGAAACATTAGGTGTTAGAGTATATACCTTTATCTTGATTATCCCAGTATACTCCATGCAGTATGAATATTCCCAGTTTACCAACTGAAGATCTTTCAATCAGTAATGCACATAAGTTATTACCTAAAGACTCTTTCACATTACTATCACGCAATAGTACCTCTGTGGATAGAAGCATGATATGAGTATGGATATCACATGCACTACACTTCTTTTTAATTGATACCCTACATTGATTCCAAAGGTAACCTGCTTTTCCACAGTTAAAACATTTTACTTCTTTTTGTTTACTGTGATGTTTCTCCAACAATGGCTTCATAGCATCAGTTACTGCTGCAGCGATGTATGCTGCTGTATCAGCCTGTATCACTCCACTGGACATCTCTATCATATCAGCCACTTTAGCATTCCATGGCAGTGTACTCAATGTTTGTTTAGTCTTATCATCAGCATTATCAAAAGCAAACACCTTTAACATTTTATCCTTTGTATCTGCATCCCTATCTGGGTTGCTACTAGTATCTTGGTATAAGCAATCAGACCCTACTTGATTTGACCAAAAGCTTGTGTAACACTCGAGTCTCGCATAGAAATGATTGTCTGAAATGCCTGCTGTTGTGATAATCTCAAAACTTCAGTTGAAAACCCTATCTACAAAGTAGCAATATTCCAGGAACTTTGTTCCATAAACATCTGCATTTGTACATCAGCCTGTAGTAGTAACAGATCAGAAGTAAATATGCATAATAACAGCTGAATGGTCATACACAATCTCAACCCATACTGAATGATTGATGTCCTTGCACTTTCCAACACTTTCCCGTTGAAAACTTTCCATTTATTGCCGTGTCCTTCAGGCTGTGTCAGTACAGGGAATGCCTGAGGCATAAATCTGCCTTCTGTGATGGGATCTTGAATGAGTCCTTTCCAGCATTTACAATCACTCGTAGCAACGACTGGGATAGTAGAAGGAGGAGGGATGTGCGGTGAGGAGGGCTACGCCAGCCTCCTCTCACAAGAATGAATCACACCGCCCACTTCACATTTGGTCGTGACCGTTTCCTCTTTAATTTTCACTGCGCAAAAAATCAGGGTATCCTGCTGTGATTCTGGAGCAGAGGGGGAAGAGCAAGCCCCCTGAACTTCACCCTTCACCAAACTCATATGGGTGGGTCACGGAGCTGTCGGAATCGGAATTGCAAGACACACAGAGAATGTATTTGCAGTTACAGTCGATATTCCATTGCAGGAAGGCGGGGTAACTGTAACACAGGACCCTGCCTGCTGAGGACTCGCCCAGGCTGCAAACACAGCCGTCTGGCCTTTTGCCTTCGGTGATGCCAAAGTGACTTTAATTAAACGCCACAATGTTGGAAATTTCACCGCCTTTTCACTATCAGTCGCTCCCGTGGTAGTTGAATTTCACAGAGCCATGCTGATAACCTTCCAGGTTTCTAGCTGAAAAGCCGCTTCAATGCCTGTAATTAGTTCATGGCTCTAAGCCCAAAGCAATAAATCTTTCATGGCAGAAACATCATTTATCACTTTTCTCATACAGAGCGTAAAAGTGGAGGATATTTTGAATGATTTCTTTCTCTTCGTTTACCCCCTTTCTTCCTGTCTGGCTGATCACATGATCAGTGTGAGTTCCAATAGATTTATTTAGTTGCACCTTTAACCCATGCAAACTGCTTCCAGCAGCTAAAGGACCCTTTGCCGGGGGTCAGCAAAGAAATTACGAGTGGCCTTCCCACGCCTCTTGATCCTGTTTACAACTGCAGACTGCAGTGGCCACGGAATCTGAGGAATCCCACATAGTAGCTTATAATTTATTACCTTCACCGTTCAGGTGCCAAGTATAATGAGCTATAAATTACTCGTCTGGAGTCCAGGGTTAGTGGAGAGGCGTTTTCATGGGAGATCTAGCAAGGCTTTCATATTCAGACCAACATGATCTCATAAAAGCCCGGGAACCTCCGAGGATGAAATGATGCACACAAGAATACCCAGGAATGAACACTTTATTAAACAAAGCCACTAAGTTATATAGACTTCACAAAACCCGCCTCACAGGCAGTGCTATTGGACAGACGACACACTTCCACGTTCTTTACTGGAAGAAGCTAGCTGTCCGTATACCTGCAGACAGCAGGCAGTCCAGCCCTGCACCTTGTGCAGCCTCTAAAACCTCCCCTGCTGCATTTCACTGTAAACAAAGTCCTCCAGCATAAGGACTGGATTGCTCACGCATTCATGTTCCCCTACATTGTTCTTTGTAGTAGATTTTTTTTTAATTACAGTATTATTTAGTATTTCCTTTGGTATACTAAATTTCCTTGAAGGTGCAAGTGGACCTTCAGTGTAATAGGAAATGGACTCTTCTATATCAAGTAAGAGCATATAGCTAACAAAAGGGAAAAAGGAATAAGTATCACTTTAGTAAGAAACATTTACTTATGGAAAGCTGGAAAAGTGAGTGTTTGAATGGCAGATTTCTGCTTTCTTATCAGTGCTTTTCCTGGCAAAGGAAGTATGTCATATATCTGTAATGTTTTATATTTATTCAACTGATTTTCCTCTGTGCAGGTAATGATAAATGGCAATTTGGAGAAAAGGATTATTAATGTAATCAATAACCATAAAAAACAAAGTGATGACAAAGGAATGATTTCCAAAAGACTTACTGCTAAGAAGCTACAGGTAGAGTTTAATGGGTTTTTCTCTTTTTGTCATTCATGTCTTATGTCGTACTACACTTCTACATGAAGTACAAGCCAGCATGTAGTGCTTTCCAGTACTTAATTAATGGCTGGGCAATGGATTCAATACAGGAAGGATATGTCTTTATGCATTCTGAAACTAAAATAGGAGTCTTCAGACAGGACAGAAGAATGGAACTTAATCTGAATGTTATGCTTCCCACATTTTTCATTCTATGTAGTTGGAAAATTGTAGGTTTATATTTCTAACTGGGAAATTACTTCTGTACAGAGGCTAGAATGTACATTTATACAAATGCCTACCTATTTATGATTAAGAGATTATAAAATGTATGCAAAATGAAGTTTTCTACTCAGCCTTCTGATACATTAATGCATGCTGTTTATCTGCCAGGCGTGTTTTAAAACGGTATTGATATGGTACTTGCTGCGGTTAGGTTAATGGTTTGACTCAATCTTAAAGGTCTTTTCTGGCATAAATGATTCTGTAATTCTCAATATGGGAAATAGGAATTTACAACCCTATATTAATTAGATTGCTAGATTAAATCTTAATATTTTCTAACTTCTGTTTTTATAGGATGTGTACATGGCTTTACAAAGATTCTCTTTTAAGACTGAACACATTGAAGAAGCAATGAAGAATACGCTTCTGTATGGTGGTGATCTTCACTCTGCACTTGATTGGCTTTGTTTGAACCTTTCTGATGGTGAGTATGGTGAGGAAATGGATGTTCTGGCATCAGAATGCTTCATAGTAGTAACTGATACATCGTTTTCCTGAGACTGGTGGTCATCAGTGTTTGTTTCCTAAATATGCTGCCTACTGGTTCTGGGATTTTTTTCTTAGCTTAGACCTCCTGGTCATACTCTTAGTTTTATAGAAGTCTTTTCTTAATGCTAAAGCCAAACTTGATTTCAGGTGTGCTGATTTTGGTTTATGTTCTTCTACTTGGCTCCACTACAGTGTGCAATATTTTCATTATTTATTATTGACATACTCTGTGACATGAGTTTTTTTAATTTGAAGATGCCTTGCCTGAAGGTTTTAGCCAGCAGTTTGAAGAACAGGTACAGAAACCTAGAGCAAAATTTTGTTCTCCTATGCCACAACATGAATCTCCACCTCGCTTAGTAGACAACAAAAAGAAAGATAACAGCCCTGAAACTAAGGTAAAGTATAAAACTGGGGAAAGAGAGGGTAAAGTTTCCTAAAATACAAAACTTGAATTGACTTCCCACACTGATGTGAAAAAATTTTAAAATATGCTATGATTAGTAATTGTCACCCACATTATTTTAGCTTAATTTTAATGGTCATTTGAGAATAACGTTTTTTTATGTGAAGCCTGTAAGGCTGTTTATGGTTTGTTGTGGTGAAGCATAGTTTAATTTTCTCCTGAAATGGGTATGTTCTATTTATTTACAAATGTCACTCTACATAATTATGTAGGTTTAGGTTTGCTTGGGTACTTACGGTATTTTGTTTTATATGATAACAGAAAATCAAATCTAGAAATTGAAAAATTTCTTACAAATGTAGTTTGTTGGGTTGGTTGGGGGATTTTTTTTTTTTGACAGTTACGATCATTCAAGTGTTGAGATCTATGCAAGCATATCATTACATGCTCACTCTGGCTGGAAGAGTTTGCTCCATGGTTTTATGTCATATAATGTAGTTTGTGCATAAAATCCTAAACAGTAGTTGCTAAATACTGACTGATAAAAACAACAGTATGTTTTGTTATTGCTTTTAATTTTTCTTCATCTCCTAGGAGGTGAATGTCAGGAAGGAGAAAGAAATGAGTGTGAAAGAATGGATTCTACAGTATGCTGAGCAGCAGAGCAATGAAGAGAAGATTGAGTCTGTGAAAGAGACACGTGAACAGAAATTTGACCCAGTAAGATGGAGTAACACTTCAGGAGTTCTTTCAAAAACTGTAACGTCTTGTGCATCTGCAAGTGATAGACCTCTTTGTTAAAAAATGAGGACTGAATGCTCCTTTTTTTTACTACCTATTTTTACATTTTCAGGCTACCAAAGGGGAAATGTGTTTGAAACTTCTCCTTTCCTAACTTGTTTTACCTTTTTTATTTTATTGTACTTGGAACAAAGTACTGAATGGCACAAAAAATTACTGAAACACATCTTAATGCGATGAGGAAAGTCGCTGCTCATGGCTTGGACAAGCATACAATCTGCTGTATAAAACACTGGTTAAATGGATGGGCCCAAAGAATGGTGGTTAATGTAGTTAAATCCAGCTGACAGCCTGTCACAAGTGGTGTGCCTCAGGGCTCAGTGTTGGGACACAGTATATAATTAGTAAGTTTGCAGGTGACACCAGGTAGGTTCATCTGCCAGAGGGTAGGGAGGCTCTTTAGAGAGACTTGGATAGATTGGAGCAGTGGGCCAATGTTAATGGCAAGGTCCTGCACTTCGGCCGCAACAACCCCATGCAACGCTACAGGCTTGGGGAGGTGTGGCTGGAGAGCTGTCTGACAGAGAGGGACCTGGGGGTTCTAGGTGACAGGAAGATGAATGGGAGCCAGCAGTGTGCCCAGGTGGCCAAGAAGGCCAATGGCATCCTGGCTTATATTAGAAATAGTGTGGCCAGCAGGAGCAGGGAGGCTATTGTCCACATGTATTAGGCAGTGGTCACGCCACATCTTGAGTATTGTGTCCAGTTTTGGGCTCTTCAGTACAGGAGAGATGTGTTGGTGCTGGAGCAGGTGCACAGGAGGGCAGCTAAGCTGGTGAAGGGCCTAGAGAATAAATCTTATGAGGAAAGACTGAGAGAGCTGGGGCTCCTTAGAGTGAAGAAGAGGAGACTGAGAAGAGACCTTATCACTCTCTACACCTGCCTGAAAGATCATTGTGGAGAGGTTAGTACTGGTCTCTTCTCACAAGCNCTGGTTAAATGGATGGGCCCAAAGAATGGTGGTTAATGTAGTTAAATCCAGCTGACAGCCTGTCACAAGTGGTGTGCCTCAGGGCTCAGTGTTGGGACACAGTATATAATTAGTAAGTTTGCAGGTGACACCAGGTAGGTTCATCTGCCAGAGGGTAGGGAGGCTCTTTAGAGAGACTTGGATAGATTGGAGCAGTGGGCCAATGTTAATGGCAAGGTCCTGCACTTCGGCCGCAACAACCCCATGCAACGCTACAGGCTTGGGGAGGTGTGGCTGGAGAGCTGTCTGACAGAGAGGGACCTGGGGGTTCTAGGTGACAGGAAGATGAATGGGAGCCAGCAGTGTGCCCAGGTGGCCAAGAAGGCCAATGGCATCCTGGCTTATATTAGAAATAGTGTGGCCAGCAGGAGCAGGGAGGCTATTGTCCACATGTATTAGGCAGTGGTCACGCCACATCTTGAGTATTGTGTCCAGTTTTGGGCTCTTCAGTACAGGAGAGATGTGTTGGTGCTGGAGCAGGTGCACAGGAGGGCAGCTAAGCTGGTGAAGGGCCTAGAGAATAAATCTTATGAGGAAAGACTGAGAGAGCTGGGGCTCCTTAGAGTGAAGAAGAGGAGACTGAGAAGAGACCTTATCACTCTCTACACCTGCCTGAAAGATCATTGTGGAGAGGTTAGTACTGGTCTCTTCTCACAAGCAATTGGTGAAGGAACAAGAGAGAGTGGGTTCAAGTTACAATAGGGTAGATTTATACTTGGTAATAGGAAAACTTTTTTCACAGAAAGGGTGGTCAGGCANACAGTATATAATTAGTAAGTTTGCAGGTGACACCAGGTAGGTTCATCTGCCAGAGGGTAGGGAGGCTCTTTAGAGAGACTTGGATAGATTGGAGCAGTGGGCCAATGTTAATGGCAAGGTCCTGCACTTCGGCCGCAACAACCCCATGCAACGCTACAGGCTTGGGGAGGGGTGGCTGGAGAGCTGTCTGACAGAGAGGGACCTGGGGGTTCTAGGTGACAGGAAGATGAATGGGAGCCAGCAGTGTGCCCAGGTGGCCAAGAAGGCCAATGGCATCCTGGCTTATATTAGAAATAGTGTGGCCAGCAGGAGCAGGGAGGCTATTGTCCACATGTATTAGGCAGTGGTCACGCCACATCTTGAGTATTGTGTCCAGTTTTGGGCTCTTCAGTACAGGAGAGATGTGTTGGTGCTGGAGCAGGTGCACAGGAGGGCAGCTAAGCTGGTGAAGGGCCTAGAGAATAAATCTTATGAGGAAAGACTGAGAGAGCTGGGGCTCCTTAGAGTGAAGAAGAGGAGACTGAGAAGAGACCTTATCACTCTCTACACCTGCCTGAAAGATCATTGTGGAGAGGTTAGTACTGGTCTCTTCTCACAAGCAATTGGTGAAGGAACAAGAGAGAGTGGGTTCAAGTTACAATAGGGTAGATTTATACTTGGTAATAGGAAAACTTTTTTCACAGAAAGGGTGGTCAGGCATTGGGATGGGTTTCCCAAGGAGGTGGTTGAGTTGCCATCCCTGAATGTGTTTAAAGATCGTTTGGATGCGGTGTTGAGGGATCTGGTTTAGGGGTGAACTTGTAAGGTAGAGTAGATGGTTGGACTCAATGGACCCAGGGGTCTTTTCCAACCAAAGTGATTCTGCGACTGTTAAATTTTGAGAGCTTATGATTGTTAGTTACGTGAAACTAAGTGTTCTTCCTTCCTGTAAATGTCATATAAAGGACAAATGAACCCCAGTGTTTTATTTTGAAGTTAATTAAAGATTACAAGATACAATAGTCACCTCCTAATTAATAATTGTGCTTGAAATAGAATGAGATGTACGTACATCTGGCTGCCAAGCTGTCAGAAGCAAAAGAACAAGCAAGTATCTCCAAGCAAGACAAAGACAAGCAGGGCCAGAAGGTGGCACAAGAGAAAATAAGAAGAATTCAGCAAGGTACAGGGATGCAAATAAACTGCATTTTATCTTATGGCTGTGTATTTGTGAGGTGACTAAGTTTCTGAGTCCGTTTGAATTGATTCTATGATTTTGTGTGCTATTGAGTGAATTGCAGGCTTTCCTGCAATTATCCTTTACCTGTGTGTCAAATTCTGAAAAATCAGTGACATTTCACTACTCATTTAGGTGCTCGGTATTAATATAATTGATCTTTGTGAGAATAAATGCTCAGCAGTTGATGGATAAAAGTTGGTATTTTCTGTCTGACAGAAATGTCCATACTTGAAGAACACCCAGTATTTAATCTGGCCTTAAAGATTTCAAACCAACCGCAACATGAAAAGAAAAAAACTCCCTCACCTGAGCCTCAGGAAACCACTTTGAATTTGAGCTTGCTTGAAAAGCCTGATGGTGCTGCAAAGGAAGAAAAAGGTGTGTTGGAAATGGCTCAGTACAAGATTGAAGTGTACCATGAATTTTGCAGCATTAGTTCTTATTTTTCTAGGTTGTATTGCATTGCAGAACTGAAGAATCGAGGTCTGATTTGTGAGAAAAGCAGAAGTCTGACCAAACTGGCTTTAAAGGATCTGTTTTTTACTCAGTGGACAACTTTGAAAGCTATTTTTGCTGGACTGTTACGTCTGACTTTGCCTTTTTGTAATTGTTAGTCTAGTTACTGTTTCCATTGTCAGTTCTTATCTTTTGAGATTGTTTTGATTGCAAGTATTCAAACCACTAGATTACCTTCTAGTAATTAAAATGTAGTGAATGTTCTGAAATTACTGCTTGGTTAAAGATGGCATTGAAAATACTTTGATTAATTTCCCACTAGGTGCTTCTGTGGGAAAGGCAGGAATTTCTGTATTGTATTAGAACTGGTATGTCTAGTAAAAATAGATTTGAGGAAAAGGTAAAAGCATTCTTGGCCATCAAAGGAATCTAAAATAATTGAAGAGTTTTGAAACGTGTTTCTGTTCTTGTAGTGAAGAAGAAAGAACCACTAGATGTAAGGGATTTTGATTATAGTGCTCGAAGCTGGACTGGTAAATCTCCAAAACAGTTTCTGATTGACTGGTGCAGGAAGAATTTTCCCAAGAGCCCAAATCCTGCTTTTGAAAAGGTCCCTGTTGGAAAATACTGGAAGTGCAGGTATGTGTTCTCTAGAAAATTTACATTTTCGTTTTGGTTCACATACAAATAGAAACACGGGTTAGTCTGTCTTGTCCTGTTGATCTAGATTTATATGAATATAGTGCATTTAACCCAGGCTGACTTTTTTTAGTCTGTTAGGGGAGGAGTTTTACTCTGAATAGCTCTGCCAAGCTACTGCTTGGACTGGAGACTATTGCAAAAATAGGATTCTAGTGAATAATTTTGTAAAGAATGGATTATTTTTTAATTCTGTTCTCCCGTGAACCTATGACATAAATGTGGACAATGACTTCTGGTATTCTCATTCAAAGCCTATGTTGTATCATAGGTTTTAAATATATGAATACCAGAACAACTTTGGGGATTGTTTTACAGCAGAAGTTAGAAATTTGCATGAAAGCTGTCATGTTACTAGCCAAAGTCATGCAGTATCAGGGATTTTAAGATTTCTTTTCGAAAACCTGTTTACGATAGAGTTTTATCAAGTGGAATACTATGAGGTACAAATAGAGTAGGCAAACTTCAGTTAAAAGTATATACTGTTCCTATATTAATATCAGAAATTTGGTTGTTGGTCTGACTGGCATATACCTGTCAAATGAGCGTTGGCATCTCGGTAGACCTCTGGTGTCGCTTTTGAGACAGACATAGCAACACAAGGGTTCAAGCTGATGTGCAAGCAGTAGTAATAGTTTATTCAGCTTAGATCATTCCTTTTTATCCTTTCCATACATAACGCATTCTTATTTCATTGCTACAACACACGTACAAGCAAGCGGTCGTTGGTGTTGAGGTACATATGCCCCTTGTTCTATCTCTGTGCCAGGTTTCCCCTAGTGTGGTGAACTTGTTCCTCAAAGTTGCTACATCTCTGACTCCCTAACTTGTTAATGAGGGTACGCTTTAATCTGGCCAAGGTCCAATTCTTCTGCCTTCATCAAAGGGTCTGCAATCCTGCAGTAGTCCCCCACACTGTGGCACCTCAGTCTGTGCTGGGTAGTGACAGGTATACATATTTAGTGCCTTCTTCCAATGCAGTTGATGTGTGTGTATATAAACACTTCTGTTTTAATGAAAATTAAGGCGTTTGTTAAGAATAAAAAGCAAAAGAAATGATGAATTTGTTCATGGAATCTTCTGAAAATTTCCTGCTGTTCTACTTAACTTTATTAGCTGTTTACAAAAATAGTTGATTTAGCTTAGTTTCTGTAGTTAAATTCAACTCAAGTTTTAAACAAAATGATTTGCAGGTATTCTGTTTATATTGCTAACAAGAGTTAAAAGATGTCTGTGTGACCTTGTCTTTAAGGGTCAGAATTATCAGATCAACAGATGATGTAATGGTAATGTGTCCTACAATCGTAACAGAAGACAGTATGCAAGCACAACATCTAGCTGCTACATTGGCACTTTATCACTTAACAAAAGGACAAGTAAGTTTTTCACCTGTATTCGTGTGATTAGCGTGGAGTCTGCCTGTGTACTTGCTTGTTACTGTATCTGTACTTGAGTTTTAAAAGCAGTTAAACAATGTATTTCCCTTTAAATGATTTGCTTTTGTTACATGTTGATTTCCTTTTATCTATACCTGTGCATATGTGGTACAGTGTAGAGGGAGGGCATTTTTTGACAGTACTGTAAAAAATACAAGTAAATTGAAAGTAAGGACATATTGTTGATGCTTACAGTGCTGTTTTCATAGGTTTTGTTTTTTAAAAGTAGCTCCCTGTTTCATGTTTTGTTGTATCTTTTGCCACCTAATATATGTGTAAAATGTTCATATTACTAGTAATAGGACTTAAAGTATTTTTGTTCCTACTTTTTCCACCTAAAGTCAGTTCATCAGTTACTGCCTCCTACCTACCGAGATGTCTGGCTGGAATGGAGGGATATTGAGATGAAAAAGGAAGAAGAAAACAAGATAGAAACCAACAAACCTCGTGATACCTTTATTGCAAAATTATTAAACAAACTCAAACAACAACAACAGCTACAATCTGAAAACCAGCCAAATGTATCAGAGGATCCTGAAGATTCCTGGGAAAACCTAGTTTCTGATGAGGTTTTCAGTAGTCTCTCCCTTGAGACCACAGCCACAGATCATTTGGAACCTTCAAGAATTTTGTTCAAAAAGCTGCAGAGTTCCTCCAAATACCAGAACCTTCTGAAAGACAGACAGGAGCTACCTGTGTTTAAGCACAGGTACTCTATTGTAGAAACTCTTAAAAAACATCGAGTAGTTGTTGTGGCTGGAGAAACTGGCAGTGGAAAGAGTACCCAGGTGCCCCATTTCTTGTTGGAAGACTTGTTGCTAGATGAAGCATCAAAGAAATGTAATATTATTTGCACACAACCTCGAAGAATCTCGGCAGTGAGCCTGGCAACCAGGGTTTGTGAAGAGTTAGGTTGTGAATCGGGACCGGGAGGAAAAGTAAGATGAATTGCCGTTTTCAGTCTTTATTATTGGGGGGAGGGGGGAGGGGGTGGCCCTAAGTGCTAGGTTAGTGGTACCAAGTGAAAAAGTTACTGAAGCAGATCGTTAGCTGTTATTTAAGAGCTCCTTGCCTTGTCAGCGGCTTCTTTCCAAATGGTCATCTCTGAAGGTCTGTACATCCATATATAATTTATAAAACCTTTAGAGTGTGCGTTTCATGACGGGCCTGGTCAAACTTTGGCACAGAGTGCCCAGATAATGTGGCATCACTGTCATTCAGGGTGGAAAAAACTCTCACAGCTAAAGAGGAGTCCAGTGTGGATTTACATTAGGCCCTGCCTTGCAAGGGGCCCCTCATAAGCTATTTTGCTATTTGAAGAAAACCAAGATCCTGTGTGGTTTGTAGTAGTAAATTTGTGACAAAATACTTTTTGTTTGAGGACTGTGAAAAAGCCTGGGAAAAACACTATGTTTACCAAGTCTTTGTGGCTCTGGAGAAACTTAGTGGTAGATTCACTCTATTTTCACTTTCTTAGCAAAGGAAAGTGCATGTACAAATTCACTTTGTTTTTTGTATTTTTAAAGAATTCCCTGTGCGGATATCAAATTCGTATGGAATCAAGAACCGGAGAAGCCACCAGACTACTGTACTGTACCACAGGTGTCCTACTTCGGAAACTTCAAGAGGATGGTCTTCTTTCAAGTATATCTCATGTTATTGTAGATGAGGTTGTCAGCTTTTACTGTTCTGCAGAAACTCTAGTTGTTCTGGGCCTTGCCTTGTACTAAAGCCTCACTGTGGACGTTCTTTTCTAATTCTAGGTACATGAAAGAAGTGTCCAGTCTGATTTTTTGCTGGTTATTCTGAAAGAGATCTTGCGTAAGCGCTCAGACCTGCATCTCATCTTAATGAGTGCTACTGTAGACAGTGAGAAGTTTTCCAGCTATTTTTCACACTGTCCCATATTA
Source organism: Rhinopomastus cyanomelas (assembly GCA_013400115.1). Taxonomy (NCBI): domain Eukaryota; kingdom Metazoa; phylum Chordata; class Aves; order Bucerotiformes; family Rhinopomastidae; genus Rhinopomastus; species Rhinopomastus cyanomelas. The sequence goes on from VXBP01004343.1 coordinate 32,580, forward strand.
AGAATCTCTGGGAGAAGTTACCCCGTTGAGGTAAGTGCTTATCTGACCATGCAAAGCACTTTGGGTGCCCATACACAATGTTTAGTGTCTATAGGAGTACAGTATAAGCTTTGTTCTTAATTCAAAGTATGTACCTTAAATGTGTGTTTCAAGGACTTGTAGCCCTTTTCCATTTGAAAATACAGAATAGCTTTATTGCTCTTAAGTAGACGATTATACTGGTTTTTTGTGATGGATTTTGTGTTGATTAAAAGCAGTCCATCAGTGATTTTTGTTCTTCTCTGCTCAGCCTAGAGTACAAAGGAGAAGCTCCCCCTGCTACGCAGCTTTGTCATTGTACTGTTAATGTGTTTCTGATGGTTGTTGCATAGACTATGGTAAAGATAATGTTAGTGAACAGATACAGAGGCACATTCACAAGCATAACTCTTGAGTTTAGGTTTCTGAAAATTCTACGATTAAGTTGAAATTTGTAATGTCTGTAGTAGCGCTAGAGGAGCGCATCTTGTTGAGCTTTGTGTATAAGTTTAGAAAAACCCAATTTATGAGATTTTGATATGCCTTGGGTTTCTTACCTGAATTTTCCCTGCAAGATTTTCCACGTTGAAGACATAATTGAAGCAACTGGGTATGTTCTGGAGAAAGACTCAGAATACTGTCAGAAATTTTTGGAGGAGGACGAGGACGTAATAATAAACGTTACTAGCAAAGGAGGAGGCACTGCAAAATATCAGGTAAAATAGTCATGTCTGGTTTTGCCTTGGAAATTTTTATTCTTATTATTTCACTTTCTTCTATTAAATATGATTGAGTTGCATAGCATCAAATAATCTTTTAGCTGCTGTAATTCGTGCTGATTTTTTGTGGCGAGTTATTCAAATTTGTCTTTATTTGTCTCTCTGTCTTAAGAAATGTAAATTAAGTGAATGACAAATTTAACTTCTGCCACCTTACGTAATACTGAGGATGTGCTCTTCTTTTTTAGGAGTATGTCCCAGTCCAGTCTGGATCTGTTATTGATTTGGCTCCTTACTATGCAAAGTATAGCAGTCGTACACAGCAAGCTGTGTTATATATGAACCCATACAAGATCAACCTTGAACTGATTTTGGAGTTGCTTGCATACTTAGGTACCGTCTGCTTCTTCAGAAGTGTGTGTACATGGAGCTGTCCTTTTCAGTTGCTTTCTACCGGTAATGAAGTGCTTGACCTCGTTCTTGCGTGAGGCATCCTAAGAAGTGTTTACTGCGGGGCTCAGAATTAGTTCTGTTCTCAAGTGAAACTGTTTGCAAATGCATGTGTTGTTTTAATTCTGCACCTGTACTGTGACTTTACAGATAGAAGTCCCCAGTTCAAGAACATTGAAGGTGCAGTGCTGATCTTTTTGCCAGGCCTTGCCCATATCCAACAGCTGTATGATCTCATTTCAACTGATAGGAGATTTAACTTGCGTGACAGGTAACACAGACATTCTCTGTCAAGTAAACTATTCACTTAATGAAGATGGACATTGGGGTTGAAGGTCAGCTCTTCTTGAGAAGGGAAACTTGAGTTATACCTCTGAGCTGTTTGTGTTACAAATGTCTTTTTATTACCTAAATAATGCACCAGCAAAAATGGCAGGTACGTAGGCATGGTACAGTAGTAACTTTTTCCTTCTGTATTCCTTTTTCAGTGAACTTACTTAATCACAAAGTGCTTGCAGATTAGGAGAGAAAGGAAGCACAAATCTTATGCTGTCACATATCTGAAGGCCTTCACTACTCAGGCAGAAAGTTGCATGCGTTTAGTGTTCTGTGCACATTTTGTAGAATGGTTCCTGTCTTGGAAGTTCAGTGTAAAGAACTCAGGCTCATGGACACCTGGTTCCCTTTCGTGCTAGCCTATTGATGAAACTTTACTGGAGCTGTGCACTGTACTGTTTTTCCTGCATTACTACAAAACAGAACATCCCTGTGAACTAACATTGTGTTAACCTTTCCTTGATGTTGTAATAAAATGCCAGAGCAGATTTTTGTACCAAATCATACAAGGTTTTTCTCTTCCAGTGTCTCTTCTAGTTGTTCTAAATTGTTGTGATGGTTTGGGTCTCATTTTTGAGTCATACATTTATTCAATAAACATATATTGATTAGTATAATTTCTCATTCTAGGCACAGGTTGATAGCTTTGCATTCTGTTCTTTCAACTCAAGATCAAGCGGCTGCATTTACAATCCCTCCTCTTGGCATAAGAAAGGTATGGTATATTCAAAGCAGTGGAAGTGTACCACTAAAAGAAGCAGCTTTCTGGGGATGCATCTCTGAATGTTTTACAATCAAGTAATACAGAATTACACAACAACCAATTGTTTCTGGAATTCTCTTACTGCAAGGGAACAATGCTTTTGGAACTCTGTATCCAAGAGAAGCTAGCATGTGAAATTAAGGAGTTGGCTGGATGGTCACACTTGAGTTGTGATCGCCAGCTCAGTGTCCAAGCAGAAATGGGTTATGAGTGGAGTTCCTCAGGGCCTGTTTTGGGCTCAGTACTATTTAACGTCTCTGTCAGTAACGCAGACAGTGGCATAGGATGCACCCTCAGCAAGTCTGCCAACGAGAGAAAGCTGTGTGGTTGACAAGCTGGAGGGAAGGGAGGCCATCCAGAGGGACCTTAACAGGCTTGAGAAGTGGGCCTATGCAAACCGCAAGGCAAAACAAGTCCAAGTGCAGGGCCCTGCGTCTGGGTTATTGTAGCCCCAAACACAAATGCATGCTGGATGCTGAACGGATTGAGAGCAGTCCTGGGAAGAAGGGCTTGGCAGTGTTGGTAGATGAGAAACAAAATAGGAACTGGCAATGTGTGAGGGCAGCCCGGAAGTCCAGCTGTATCGTGGGCTGTATCAAAAGAATTGTCTTCATCAGAACAAAACACAGGCGGTGGTTCTCCCCCTCGACTCTGCTCTTGTGAGACCTCATCTGCCGTACTTCATCCAGTTCTGGAGCTCCCAGTAGAAAGAAGGACACTGTACTGTTAGAGTGAGAAGGGCCATGAGGATGATCAGAGGGTTGTAGCACCCCTCCTGAGAAGACAGGGTGAGGGAGTTTGGGCTGTTGATTCTGGAGAACAAAGGGCTGTGGAGGACCTTGTAACAGCCTTCGAGTACCTGATGGGGGATCTTACAGGAAAGCTACTGAGTGACTTTTTTTGAGGGACTCCATTGATGGGGGGAATGGTTTCAAGGTAAGAAATGGTAGATTTAGATTGGATCTCAGAAGGAAATTCCTCACTGTGAGGGTGGTGAGGCACTGGAACAGGTTGCCCGGGGAAGTTGTGGATGCCCCCTTCTCTGGAAGTGTTCGAGGGCTGAATGGGGCTCTGGGCACTGCAGTCTAGTGAGAGGTGTCTTTGCCTATGGCAGGAGAGTTGGAACTAGATGATTTTAGAGGTGTCTTCCAATATAAACCATCCTACAATTCTATACTTCGAAAACTTTGACAGGGATCAGACCAATATTCAGTAGTAGTATTTTCTAGGAGTTTCTTTAATTGCCGCTTTCCTGTATTTTAATTATTGTTAACAAGTAGCTGTAGCTGCTATGTAGGAAAATAGTGTATTAGTTACTGCCAAACCACGTGATTAAAAGTTGAGCAATTTTGGCAGTATCTATGTAGTAATTTTGATGGATTATAAAACAAAACTGAATGCAAAATTCTCACCTGACTGTCGGTTCCTCGCCAGCTGAGAAAGACTAAAGAGTTTTCCAGGTCATGTGTACCTTTAGCACCTGAAACATTGCATTAAATACTTTAACCAAGCATACTCTGTCAGGCTGATTGAAAGGATGAAACCTGTGAGAGATTTCATTTATGTAACTTTTTTTTCAGATTGTTTTGGCAACTAATATAGCAGAGACAGGTATAACGATACCAGATGTTGTCTTTGTAATCGATACTGGGAGAACCAAAGAAAATAGGTGAGGTCTTGATTTTCATCAGTTGTACTGTGATTGCTCTAAGTATTTGGGGTTGGTACTGCCAGGATTTTGTACTATGCTTATTAAACTACGGTTTCAGACAAGAAAGATATACTGAGCCCATTTTGCAGCTTGCCAGTTAGGTGCAAGTTTTGGATGAATCTCTGGATGTTTCAAACGGTTAAATAACAAGGGGAATTGTTCACAGACGTGAAATAAGTAGTGGTTTAGAAATAAAAGTGTCCTTTTTATACTGTCTGTTTCTAGAAGTTACTTTCAGTCAATTTTAAGTGTGAAAAGCCATAAAGAATATGTCAGAAGGAATAATTTTGAATTGCTAGGTAATAATAGATTAGCTGATTTTCCAATTTCTGCAATTTGGTTAGTGTAGGTTATTGGATATCCAAGTTCTATGATATACAGTTTACCCCCAGGTATGCTTAGTTTTCAAAGCTAAATATTTTACCATTAACACTACTTAGATATATTAGCAATATACAGGTATGTAAGTTCAGCATGTGTAAACTTTTGAATTGTGAAATCTGAATGGGCACTTGGCTTTGCAATTTTTAAGGTATCATGAAAGTAGTCAGATGAGTTCCCTGGAGGAGACCTTTGTTAGTAAAGCAAGCGCTCTACAACGGCAAGGAAGAGCTGGACGCGTTAGGGATGGATTCTGCTTCCGGTTGTACACAAGAGAGAGGTACTGTGAACTCAGCAAGACTAATACTGTGTAAATCATACAAACATCCTGTCTTTTTTACTGTGCAGAAATGAGAAGTCGTGTTGAAATTAACTTCTAATGAGTGCAAACTGGAAAGATCAGACCATAAGAAGACAACATTCACATGACATAAAATTATTTTTCTGAAGTGTTGTTTAGCAATGTGTAGAAGAAAGTTAATTTTATTCTTACAGTGTGTTTTGAAAAAAAATTGTAATTGCAGCACCAAGGAAATTGTTAAACAGCATCTACGGCACTGCATGAAATACACAGAAGCGTTACCTCCTGAACCCTGCATTTTTTTATCAAGCATCCTTAGGTTTCTTAAGCAATGTCTCTATGGATAAGAGAGTAGAAAAACACCAAATTATGCAGCACCGCAGAATTACTTTCTCTTACTGCAGTGGGTTAACCCTGCTGCTGTTTATCTCTTAGTCTGAAGCAGCTTTCAAGTGTTTTTTTTTTAGTTTGAAATAAGCACTGAAGCGTGAATTTTAGCCACATGCAATGCTATCAGTTTGAGCGCTTAGGCATTTTAAGAATGTTTTGAAATTAAGGGTCTTACTGTCTTACCCACTCTTGCACTAAAACTCTTGCTTTCTGATCTGCCTCGCAGGCCTTAATTCAAAGGATGAACAGGTTATGTATGCGTTAAAATGTCTGCCATTCTCTGGCCTCTCAAAAGAAGTTGTGCAGAGCGAGCCTGTGAACCCAAGAGTTTATAAGTTGAACTCTGTTCGATCTTCAAACAGAAGTGATTGTGTTTTTATGATGTTGCAGGTTTGAAAGTTTCATGGAATACTCTGTTCCAGAAATACTGCGTGTGCCTTTGGAGGAATTATGCCTTCATATTATGGTATGGTTTTGGCTTTGGATTTGTGGACCTTGCTAGCTAAAAGGGTTTACTAGGACAGCCCTAATGCACTGTGGGTAGTAGGGCTCCTCCTACCAGGACAACCCAGTAACTGTGTGTTAGAAAATGCAGACCATTCTGCCAAATGATGTTAGCGTACCTCGGGGTAACAATTTAGAATTACTTAAATAGTCTTCAAACGGATTTCTGTTTAAGGAAGCAAGTCCATTCATTTTCTCACATCCTCGGAAAGTAACGTATGCATCAGAAAACTAGCAACCTGGCAAATTACTAGCAGGCTCAACTGCCTGCATCTCATTGGGTTTGAGAATCTCTTGTGTGTGTGTGACCATGTGCTAATAGGCTTCTCTGATCAGTGGTCCTGCTATACAAAGTCCTAACGGAGTTTTGTGCAACGAACGTGAGTTGTGTCTCTGTTTTAGAGGGGAGAGAGTGTGAGCCTCGGCAATAACAACTTTTCAGTTTCCATTGTAGCTATTATAAAGTCTATTGTCTTTGTTTTGAAATGTACACCCATCTCCTCCGCAGAAGTGCAGTCTTGGCTGTCCTGAAGACTTCCTTTCCAGAGCATTAGACCCACCACAGCAGCAAGTAATTGGTAATGCTATGAACCTGTTGAGAAAGATTGGGGCTTGTCTATTAAATGAGCCCAAGCTGACTCCATTGGGCCAACACCTTGCAACACTTCCTGTCAATGTAAAGATTGGCAAAATGCTGATATTTGGTGCTATATTTGGCTGCTTGGATCCTGTGGTGAGTTAAAAAAAAATCTGAAACAAGATTATTTATATCTAAGTGGAAACTGTAGAAAGAAAGTACAGAAAATGGATAAGTCTTTACATTTGGCTTGATTTCTTAGTATATGGTATTTTGAAAGGATGATGCGCAAAGTTAAGGTGTTTCTTTTAAGGTGAGGGCACCTGAAGGTCACGGAGGGAAACCGTCTAAGCATCCTTTGTGGTTGGAATTGATGATCTGAAAGGTCAAACCTAAATGATCCTGTGGTTCTGAACTCTTAGGGTACTACTTACAAGGGCATAGTCAGGTGATTTGGTCTCCAATTCTGTCTTCTATCATCCCATGGCGTATGACAAAGAAAACGTCCTCTTATTTGTGGGTGAGGCCATTGTGGGTTACAGCACAGTTTGCAGAAGAAGTGTGTGCTACTGGAACGTTTACAAGTTAATTGGCGTAGCTTGTAGGCTATGCTGCAATTAATTTACTGCAAGCTAGGGGGAAGCATTGATGCGTTACTTGCTGAAAACTGAAAGTTTAAAATTCTTCTTTCTTTCAAGATCCTGTTAATGTGATGTGATCTAGTAACGTGACTGTCATTGTATCATTTCTGGTATTGTTCTGGCATTTGACTAACCATCTTGTGTGAGATTTAAGTATATTTATATACTGTGTATATAATGTACTATGTAAGTGGCGTCTTTCAATATGAGTTCTGAATTGCATGTCAAAAATTTTTACGGTGATAAGTTTCCCTTAAGGCTTAGTGTTAAAGTATCATTAAGTAGTGTAAAAGAAAAAAAAAATCTATTTGTATGCATGATAAACCTGTAAGCTTACAGTAAAATCATTTTAGTGATGTGTACTTTACTAATTGCAGGCAACTCTGGCTGCTGTTATGACAGAAAAATCCCCATTTACTACACCAATTGGTCGAAAAGATGAAGCGGACCTTGCAAAATCATCTCTGCAAATGGCAGCTTCAGACCACCTAACAATCTACAATGCTTATTTGGGGTAAAGGATAATTCTGTGCTTATCTAGGCACAGATAACAAATAATATAGTTCTGAAAAAAATTATAATTACGTATATTCTCTTCAGTTGGCTTGCACCTGAAGCTTTTCTCTTCAAAGAAATTGCCAAATACTGTAGGACAAAAGGCTATCTTGCTTAACATCTTATCTTTTAACTCTTCTAATGATGCTTGCATGCATACAGAGGAGTACTGTATCTCTTCATCCTGATGCTTAAAGTATTTTTGTTTGCTCTTTGTGGCATGCTGAGTAAATTGGAGAAAGTACAAATACATATTTTACAAAATTGCATACGGGTTTCTATTTTAGGACGTTGTCACTAAGTCTCAAAAACTGCACAAGGATTTTGTTTCAATTGTCAAGACAGAAATGTGTAATATTTTGAGGAGAAATTAACCTGTGTTTCTGTTAGTACCTGCCAAATGTATATTGCAAGCATGTGCTCTGGAATGCTCTTAAACAGGCAGCGTTCATCCTCAGTAATGCCACACATTTCATGTTTTGAGTGGAGAATGCTGACGAAAATGCAGTGTTGCCTTTTAACTTGCAGCAATACGAAAGTGGTAGTGCTTTCATTGCGGGGTGGGGTTGGTTTGTTGTAGTAAAATGGGGTTTTTCTTGGTAGGTGGAAAAAGGCTCGACAAGAAGGGGGGTATCGTGCTGAAATGACTTACTGCAGAAGAAATTTCCTCAACAGGACTTCCCTGTTAACTCTGGAGGTAAGCCAAATAATTACACTCTGCACTCCAAAGGTATGTTTAAAATTTCACTCTTAAAATGTCATGCCGTTTGAAAGATACGTTATATCACAGTTACCATTTAAATAAGACAAAAGCAAGTGGAATGCTACGGACTGAAGTGCACATGCTCAATCAAGGTGACTGTGTCTGCATGTCAAGTTTCATGTACACACTTTGTTGGTGTTCATCTCCCTGGTCACAGCCACTGGAGATCCAGAAAACTGAGATTTATGGATTAGAAGACTTAAAATGTGTTTTTCATGATATTGAAGAGCAGGTGTATATAAAGTTGGAAAGATGGAGCCATGAGCTTTTGTAAATGGCCTTTTATTTGTGGCAAAAAAAATCGTTTTAATTGCTCTTTCACACTGAATTTTGGGTGACTAAGCTCATAAGCAGAATTGGATCCTTGATGCAAAAGCATTCTTTAACTACGGGTGAGTGACTTAGTATTTGCCATGTGCTTGTACGTGTACATAGTACTGTATATCTAATTCTATATTCAAGATAATGGTTTCAGCACAGAAGCAGCCATTGTTCTACAGTGACTGCAGAAAACAGAAGTGTTTTTCTAATAAGAATTTTCCTCTGGAGGGCATCAATATTTGGGATGGAGTGTTACTGCCTGCTGATGGAGTTGACTGTGTATGTACCTTTTGAAATGTAGACTTTTATTAATATCTTACAACTTCAGGATGTGAAGCAAGAACTCATAAAGGTAGTCAGAGCAGCAGGGTTCACACCATCTTCAGCACAGGATGGACATGGAGACACCCAATCCCTCTCTCTCCATGAAATAGCTCTTCTTAAAGCTGTGTTGACTGCCGGACTGTATGACAATGTTGGAAAAATAATGTATATGAAGTCTTTGGATATTACGGAGAAGCTGGCTTGCATGGTGGAAACTGCTCAGGGTAAAGCACAAGTGCATCCCTCCTCCGTAAATCGAGACTTACAGACATATGGATGGATCCTTTACCAGGAGAAGGTAAGTGAAAACAGAGAATGTCATTGATTGTGTTAAGTTGGAGTTATGCCTCTAATGTTAAATAACACACAGCAGTATAAAGTATCATAGAATCGTGAGGGATTGGGGGGGACCTCGAAAGATCAGCTAGTCCAATCCCCCTGCCACAGCAGGATCGCCTAGACGAAGTCGTCACACATCCAGGAACACATCCAGGTGGGTCTTAAAAGTCTCCAGTGAAGGAGACTCCACAACTCCCCTGTCCCGGAGCCGTTCCAAGTGCCCTGTCACCCTCACTAGGAAGAAGTCCTTCTGATATTTATGTGGAACCTCCTATGTTCCAGCTTGCACCCATTGTCCCTCGTCCTATCACTAGGTGACATTGAGAAGAGCCTGGCTCCGTCCTCCTAAAGTAGATCTGAATGCCTTTTTCATTTAAGAGTCTGAAGAACAAGTTAAGGCTAAACATCATGAACAATTTTTTTAAGCAAGAAGCTGGTAGCCAGACATGGAAGTATACCTCTGTGTGTCACTTAGTAGTGTCATTTACCTTTCTAACACAGTGCTGTTGTAATATGAACACTTTAAACTGTAGTATGTTGTAGTAACACTTCAAAATGTGCTTTTTCTTTTCTACTGTGTAAAGCAGACTGTAAGGTTCTGAAACTTTGTACAGCCCTCACATAGCTCAAGTAATAACTGCTCAGCTTCCTAAGTCAGTTGTATGTTTTTCTTCTGTCACTTTCTTCCCTCTCACAGCTGAAAATTTTGTCAGCTGTTTGCGTAATTCAGGTGTTTATACTGAGTACACTTCTGATGCAGCAAAACCTTGATAGCAGTGGCTGAATGGCCAGCTTTAGAGAAACGGGATATTATGTTAGAGTTACTCATGCATATGAAATATTACTTTTTGGAGAGCTGAAAATATTTCTCAACCTCAGACCGGAGTAAAGGAAAGAGATTTGTGGATCAGAAAAGAAAACTGAAACGGGTTTAATGAAACTGATTATAATACGCACAAAACCAGTGCCAAACCCCCCGCTGGCAATTACATGATAGTCACCACTGGTGCAGATTCGGGGGAAGTTCCAGACTGGGCTCAGCAGCAGACAGGAATTAGAAGCAGGAGCTGGATTCCAGAACTGCATTCAAGGATGTGCAGTTTGGAATCGGGAGAACAGACAGTCTCCCTCAGATACCAGCCACTGAGTAAGAGAGGCAAAGAGGGAAGCAGGCAGCAACCCGGGAGGAAGGAAGGTTGACCTTCATGGTCGTTGATCTTTTATACCAAATACTATGTTTATGGAATGAAATGCTTTGTTGGTCATTTGAGGGTCCTTTGTTGCTGCAGATTCAGCCTTTCACTTACTGCACCCCCAGTGTGGCACATGAGATTTAGCAGTGACCTTGGTTCTCATGGGAGAAAGTCTAAGCAAGAGCCTTTTTGCATTCCAGCACCTGGTAGTAACTGCAGACTTCCAATGCTATCGTTTGTGGAAGCAGCCGTTGTCTGAACAAATATGCTGTTCTCTGCAGAAAAGGCAGTTCCTTAGAAGAATCTTAGATGAAAAGTCAAATGGCTGAACAGAATTAGTTCTGTTCTGACTCAAGGCAGGACACTGCCTCTTACTCCAGTAGGTTTATTGATTGTTATGTCTCTTCTCTCATTCTCACCTAATGGTGTTCAGAACACGTTACCTTTCTGTTTGAATGTAACAAGAAAATTGTGGGTTTGGCTAATTTCTTCATAGTGTACAAGCATGTAACTTACTCAGAGACTTCTGAAAGTAGCAATTGGTTGTGGTGTTACCTATTTTATGTGGTTGGGGCAGGGTTGTTGTTGTTTTTAATAGCTGTGTTTCTTTATATGCAGGTGAGGTATGCTAAGGTCTATTTGAGAGAGACTACGTTAATATCTCCCTTTCCCATTTTACTTTTTGGTGGGGACATAGAGGTCCAGCATCGGGAGCATCTCCTGACAGTTGATGGCTGGATCCATTTTCAGGTGTGTTGAAGTACAGATGACCGGTTGTGGTCCCGTGGGCTTTTCTGTTACACAACAGCTGCACAAGATCAATTTAGAACTCTATATACATGCAATGAAGAGAAGGAAGAAGGGCATTTAATGGGAAATTTTACACATGTGTAGTAAAATCTTAGCAAATCGCACTGGAAAGAACAGATGTGTAAAATACAGCTTGTAACAAGTCCATTCCTTCTCACTTCATGAAGAAATTCAGTGTTCTTTCAGAGAAGGTATTGGAAATGGGTATAGACTAAATCTTGTTTTCTAGAGCTGGTACTGAAAGCAGGTGAGTGTGCTATTTTATATTACCCTTTACTACAGTCCTATAATCATGTAAGCACATATTTGTCTTTAAGATCTGTGTTGTTTTATAGGCCATCAAAACTATTGGGGAAAGCAAAAAATCCAAATGGAAAATGCCCATTGCTTGATTTGAGGGGTTTTTGGTTGGTTTTTTTTTCCAGGTGAAAAAGTTTTGTTTGAGAATGGAGGAGCCAAGCAGGTTTTTTTAAGTCTGTTTTTCCAGACAAAACAGGTGATGTGCCGAAATTCTCTGTAAATTCTGTTAAATAGCAAACATTGGCTTTTGCTAGCCTGACAGCTACTTGGTTACAATTTTCTGTGCTCTTCTGGGCCCAGCTTTTACACACAAGGAAGAGTATAAGCTACAGAACAGTTTTTTGCACGCCACTGATGGAAGCCAGCAACCAGCAAATTTAATTCACTGGTTATCGTGAATAAGGAATTTTTAAAAACAGCTTTACTGTGGGTTCACTGAAAAATTTTATAGTGTCCCAGGTGTCTGTGGATAGGGTAGTTCCTGGAGCAATTACATCATTAGTGTGCGTTTCAGAATTTTTCTGTCTTTTCAACGGGAATGCTAAGCAGAATATGTTTATTTTCTTTTTCCCATTACAGCTACCTATTTTACCATGGGCAGAGCATAAGTGAAATAAAGGGTAGAGCAGGGAGGGACAGAAGGAGAGATTCCAAGGAAAGGCTTCAGCTTGAGATAGCCATGCTCCTAGTGAGATTGTGAGAGGTTTGTGAATACTTTCTCAGGCGGCCAGGCAGGCTTCTGGAGAGGGAAATGTGTAGATATTTTAGTTCATTTGTACTTCTATACCTTTGAAAAAAAGCAATTAACATAAGTAGGATATTGGTAGATTAATGATTTCAGCATATGAGGATTGTGAAGTGTATGCCTGAGAACGTATTCTGAGTTAGTTGCGTGAGTTGCTGGTCTGTAGGCTGTGATGCTTCAGAATAAGAAGACATAATGTAAGTCCAGTCATTTCATGAATACACTATCCATATGCTTAAAATTATGTATATGCATCATGTTTACAGGAATCTTGTTACATACTTCCATGTAATCTTGTAATCCAGATTTTGTTATAAAATGTGGGAGTAATGCAATTGTTTGTCTTCTGTGTTCTTTATAGGCTCCTGTAAAGATCGCAGTAATTTTCAAACAGCTAAGAGTTCTAATTGAGTCTGTTTTAAAGAAGAAGCTTGAAAATCCTAAAATGTCTCTTGAAGGTAATGTATTACCACATGCTGACGTTACTATTGCACCTTGTGGCAAATCTGAGGAAGCAGTAGTACACCATATTCTCACCCCTTAGTGTTAATGTGACCTCAGTATCATTTCATTACCCTAAGAGACACCCAAACAGTCATTACTAATCCTGAATCTATTATGTGGCTAACCCCAGATGTACAAAGATCTGCACAACAGCTCTTGCAGAAGTATCCCTGGTAAGAGCATTCAAGGTAGTGGTAGCTGTGGTACGGTATGCACCTCAAAACAGAAGTAAAATTTTTTTGTGATGAATTTTGGGCATGGATTAATTTTAAGTGTTAGTTGGCTTGCAGAGTAGGCTAATGATGAGAAACTGCATGTTGGGCCCCAAAGTAAGAGATAAAGATGGACAATTTAAACTGTAGGCACTGGGTACTCAGAAGAGTATTGTAGGTGAAGAGGAAGGACAAGACTTCCTATATGCTAATGTATCTGTAGTTCTGTCGTGTCCCATTTGTTAAGAGAAGGGAGTGACTCAGGTTGATGGATTCACTTGGGGTCAGATTAAGCAGACTTACACCGTAGGGCCACATAAAAGTTAAAGGTCACTAAAACTGTCAGATTCAAAACTCAGAAGGCACAGAAATTACTAAAGTGACAGAAGCCCAAGTAGAAGGGGTGAGTGGAGCCAAGTGTAGGGTCGCAGCAGAATGCCTGCCTCACCCCCCCCAGTTGCCACTGAGTAATAGATATACGCCCCTGTTGGAAGACAGCCAGTGTAATAAGGATAGAGAGGACAGAAAACCCATACCGGAGGTCCTAGCAAGGTCGCATAAATCCAGGAAGTCTTTCAGTAATATGACTACCTCCTCCACAAAGAAGAGAAGGGTCCTACTTACTGGAGACTCGATCCTGAAAGGGACTGAGGGCCCAGTATGCAGAGCTGACCCTCATCACAGGGAAAGTCTGCACTTCAACTGGAGCCCAAATCAGGGATGTCACTAGGTTGCTCCCTGAAATGCCTGAACACCAATGCACGCAGCATGTGAGAGAGCAACTGGAATGTGTTGAGTTCTGTCTGGGGGCAGGCGAAGATAGACTTGAGAGTTTTTGGGTCCAGATTAAGGGACAGGCTGGCGTGGTGACACAGTTGTGGGTGTCTGTTAGAGGCCACCAGATCAGAATGAGGCAGTAGATGAGGTCTTCTACAGGCAGCTGACAGCAGTCTCACAGCTACAGGCCCTGGTTCTCAGGGGGGATTTTAACTACTGTGATATTTGCTGGAAGTCCTACTCAGCCAGCCAGCAGGCCAGGAGGTTCCTTCAGTGCATTGGTGACAATTTCCTGGTGCAAATGGTGGAGGAGCCCACTAGTAGAGGAGCGCTGTTGGATCTTGTACACACCAACAAGGAAAGTCTGTTTGAAGGAGTGAAGGTTGAAGATGAGAGAATGTAGGGATGCAACTAGAAGAGCTAAGGCCTCCTTGGAATTAAGCCTTGCAAGAGAGGTCAAGGGCAATAGATTCTTCAAATACATGGCAGGGAAAACTATACTTAGAGGCAATGTAGGCCCCCTGCTGAATGAGGTGGGTGCCATGAAGACATAGAATACAGAGAAAGCAGATACTGAACAGCTTCTTTGCCTCCATCTGTACTTCTGGGGGCTGTCCTGATCTCAATCCCCAGACTGCTGAAACTCCAGAGGAAGTTGAGGCAAGAGATGAGCCTGCCTTGGTTGATGAGGACTGTGTTAGGGATAAGATGATCAAACTGGATGTACACAAATCCATGGGCCCAGATGGGATGTACCCATGAGTACTAAGGGAGACAGCAGAAGTCATTGCTAAGCCAACCTGCATCATCATTTGTAAGTCGTGTAAGTAAGCCTGGCTGTCTCCAGGCACATCAAGGACAGGAGGGTGGTTAGGGACAATCAGCATGGCTTCACCAAAGAGAAGTCGTGCTTGACCAACCTGATAGCCTCTTATGAGGGCGTGAGCAGGTGGATAAGTAATGGCAGAGCGGTGGGTGTGGTCTGTCTTGACCTCAGTAAGGCATTTGACACAGTCTCACATAGCATGCTCGCAGCCAGACTGAGGCAGTGTGCTCTAGATGATCAGGTAGTGAGGTGGATCGTGAACTGGCTGCAGGATAGAAGCCCAAGTGTCAATGGGACAGAGTCTAGTTAAAGGCCTGAATCTAGTGGAGTCCCCCAGGGGTAGGTGCTGGCACCAGTCCCATTCCATCTATTCATTAATGTCTTTGATGAGAGATTAGAGTGCACTGTCGGCAAGTTTGCTGACGACACAAAGTTGGGTGGTGTCGCCGACACCCCTGCAGACTGTGCTGCCATTCAGCAGGACCTGGACAGGCTGGAGGGCTGGGCAGGGAGAAATTCAATGAAGTATAACAAGGGTAAGTGTAGAGTCTGGTGTCTGGGCAAGAACAACCACAGGTACCAGTAAAGGCTGGCTACTGACCTGCTGGAGAGCAGTATAGGAGAAAGGGACCCGGGGTTCCTGGTGGACAGCAGGATGACTATGAGCCAGCAATGTGCTCTTGTGGCCAAGAGGGCCAACAGCATCCTGGGGTGGATCAGAAGTGGGGTGGTTAGCAGATCAAGAGAGGTTCTTCTCCCCCTCTACTCTGCCCTGCTGAGACCACATCTGGAGTATTGTGTCCAGTTCTGGGCCCCTCAGTTCAAGAAGTATGTGGAGCTGCTGGAGGGAGTCCAGTGTAGAGCAACAAAGATAATGAAAGAAATAGAACACTTCCCTGATGAGGGAAGGCTGAGGGAGCTGGGTCTCTTTAGCTTGGAGGAGACTGAGGGGTGACCTCATTAATGTCCATAAATATTTGAGGGGTGGGTGTCAGGAGGCTGGAGCCAGGCTTTTCTCAGTGTCATCTAGTGATAGGACGTGGGGCAATGGGTGCAAGCTGAAACATAGAAGGTTCCACATCATTCTGAGTAGGAACTTCTTCACAGTGAGGGTGATGGAGCACTGGAAGAGGCTGCTCAGGGGTCTTACGGAGTCTCGTTCTCTGGAGAAGTTTAAAACCCAGCTGGATGTGTTCCTGTGTTACTTGATGTATTTGATCCTTCTGTGGCAGGGTATTGGACTAGATGGTCTTTCAAGGTCCCTTCCAATCCCTTATGATTCTGTGATTCTGTGCCCACCTCAGGGAGCAGAGGACTGGAAAGGGGAAAGGGAGAGAAGATAGATGAAAAGGTCAGATCACCACTCAGGACTGCTGACTCTGGCTCCCCTCCACCTTGCTCCTTGGCTGCACAGATCTCTAGAAAAATCAGTGTCTCGGGCAGTCCTTCCGTTCAGTTTCTTGGCATAGTTGGCTTCATGGACAGCAGGGAGCGTGGTGGTGATAAGTGATTGGTCTCTCTTTGCACCCTCAGTTTCACAGGTTTTCGGTATGTCCAACAGTCTTTTTGTCAGTCTCTCACCTGGCTGCAGGCTGGGGATGGCTGATAGTCATCCTGTAATGTTTGAATCGTTCCTTTTATCTCGGCCGCCAGGAGTGTTTTTCTTCCCCTTCCCAGTAGTATGGGTGACTTTGTTCTCAGGGTCTTAGAAAAAGCATTGGCCAGTCTGTCCTTGAGAGAGAGAGCAGCTCACCATGTTCTCAGTGCTTAAGCATAGTTTTGCAGATAGAGCAGGGTCCTGCTAACTGCAGAGTACTGATCTCTCCCAGGTGTAGGGCCTCCCTGTTAACCTGCTTAGAAAATTATCTTCTACTTGCTTTCAATTGTTTGAACTATCTCGACTGGTGTTAATCAAAACCTGAAAAGTTTACTCATCACTCTCTCAACCCCTGTTTGTGAAATACTGGAATGGACACAACCAGCTTATTACCAGAGTAATTTTCTTAACTTGCTAATGATGTAGTGTCATTAGAGTCTTGCATAGCCTAAAACATTAACATTTTAGGCTGTTGAGAGCTCAGCTTACTTTCTGATATTCGTAAGTTTAGGGAATTAATTTTTAAGTTTTTTCTTTTCTACTCACTGTGTTTGTTTTCTCTCCTAGATGACAAGGTCTTGCACATCATCAAAGAACTGATAAAAACAGAGAGTGGTAACTGCACTGGAAGTCAGTAACAGAGCATTCAGTAATGGTAGGGGAATGTATATTAGTGTAGTGTGGGTCCTTGTCTGGATGCCCACACGTCCCAGCTTGGGTCCCTATTAACATCATGTGTCAGAGACAAAACTGCAGGCAGTAAAACAACTTAATCAATTTGGAAGAAGAAAGGCACCAAGACATCATAATTCATTCCTCCACCATATGTCAGAAGAAACCCCACATAAGGCTTACGCACAGACATACAGAGTTTCTTCACGCTTTTCCTTCACCTAACTGAGACAAAATGTCCGAAACGTTATTGTAGACAGTTCCTGCTTCTCTCTGAAATCACAGCACTGTCCAGTTTCTCAGAAATCTTCAGAGAGATCTTCAGAATTCAGAATTCTCATGGTCTCTTCAGTTGAACGAAGATAAATTAGTAGATCTCAAAGGTTCCTGTCACTTGTCTTCAGAAGTGATAATATTTTCTCTTGGTGGTGGTGACCTAGCTCCAAACAGACACTAACATCTTGAGAAGTGATGAGGAAGGTAGAAATCACCGAGGGAGGAAGAAGAACAGGTGTGAGGGAGCAGACACTTTTATTTTTGATATTTTAAACCCAAACTTTAAACCTTGCAGAAAACACAGAAACTTAAACATTCTGCTTAATTTTTAAAGCATAACAAGGAAATAGGCACTCCAACATGAACTCATAGCATTTAAATGCTTAGTGTGGTTGATACCAGCCATAATGGTGGAAGACTGCATGCCTTTCTATAGCATTTACCTTTCTCCATCAATTTTAAATACTAATTTTGAATACATTTAGTCCTTACAATAAATTTGGTGCCATTTGTTGGAATTCATGAACAATGAAGGGAAGCAGTTTCTTTTCAGTGTAAAAATGATTGTGGCCAATTTCTCTCTTTTGCGTAATGTACTAATACAACCTCTGGTGATATGTTAAGTTTTGTAGAGTCATAGAGCCCTCTCAAGGAATTGTGATGATGTTCATGATTCTCTCTCTTTATTCATCAAAGTTCAGATGAACCCTCCTCAGTGCTATACCAGAACAGTTCCTTTAGTGACTCATCAGCTAGAGGCTGCACCAAGAGACAAAACACAAGCTGAAAGTAAAGCAGCTTGTGCAAATTACTCTGCGTGTAATAGTTTCTTAAGAAATTGTCCCTCAAAGTGGTTGCATCTGTTGGCTTTACATGCGTTGCAATAAACTGATGGCAATCCTGGTTTTCTGTAAGAATCAGAAGCTGCTTATTTTATTATTATTAAAAAGTATTCAGCATTTACACAAGGAAATGTTGATTTTATGACCTCAGAAATAAAATTTGCAAATTACATTCCTTGGAGACCTTGCACCTTGAACAATTTACTGGATTTTGTTCTAGTTGAGGTCTTTTATTTGTACCATTGGAAATACATTTCAGTAATTCAGCATCTAACAAACTCCTGTGTCTTTTGGATTTGGATTTTGTGAGGGTGGTTGATCACTGGAATGGACTGCCTGGGAGGGTGGTGGGGGCTCCATCCCTGGAGTCATTTAAGGTCAGCCTTGTTGAGGCTTTGAGCAGCCTGACCTAGGTGGAGTTGTCCCTGTGTAGGGAGATTGTACTAGATGACCTCTAGAGGTCTGTTCCAGCCTAGAACCTGCTATGATTCTATGATTTATGATTCTAAATCCCAAGAAAAGTTCTTCTCCTTTATTTATCTGTGCTGAGTGGTGTGGTATTTTCTTTTGTTCACGTGTGGTAATGTTGACATTCAGAGGCATTTTTTACCTTCCTCTAGCATGCCCAGCTTTGTAACCTTTTTCAATAAATAGCTTCTTTTCAGTTATTATTAAGGGGATATATTGTAATAACTAGGGGATTGCATGCTCTCCTGACAGAGCAACAGCTTTCTGCAAAACAGATAAAACGGTGTACACTGTGGTCTGTAGATAAGCACAGTTCTCTCAGAAACAAATACATAAGTGGCTTTCTGCTTCTGCAGTGTGTGTGAGAAACCTTTGTGCCTGTTCTTGTTTGGGTGGATGAACTTTCTTTTTTGTGCCATTTATGTAATAAATACTTCTGTTAACACCTCCATGTTTCTTGTGTGAAAGTGTTTTTTGACAGAACTCCTACTGTTGTCACAATACAGCTCTCAACGGCTGTAAATTTTTTTAAAGGCAACATGTCTTGCTGGTCTCTGTATCCTCTCTTTGGAGACTGTCCTGCTGCTAATCCAGCTGTGGAATTACCATCTTCTCTTCTTTTGCCTTCAGAAGTCACAGTGGTTTGGGGTTGGAGGGAACATTTAAAGATCACCTAGTCCTAATCACCTAATCACTAGCAAGGACATCTGCAACTAGATCAGGTTGCCCAGAGCCCCATCCAGCTTGACTTTGGATGTTTCCAGGGGTTCCACTACCTCTATGGGCAACCTGTTCCAGTGTTTAACCACCTTCATAAAAACTACTCCTTATATTCACTCTAAATCTACACTCTTAAAGCCATTAACTCCTGTCACAACAGACCTTGCTAAAACATTTGTCCCCATCTTTCTTAGAAGTTCCCTTTAACACTGAAAGGCTGCAATAAGGTCTTCCTGGAGCTTTCTGCAGGCTGAACAACCCCATCAATCTCAGCCTCTCCTCAGCAGAGGTATTCTATCTCTCTGATATTTTTGTAGCCTCTGGACCTGCTGTAAAAGGTTCATGTCTTTCTTGTGCTGGGCTCCAGAGCTGGCTACTTCTCCAGATTGGGTCTCGTCAGAGTATAGTAGAGGAGCAGAATCACCTCACTTGACTTGTTGGCCACTCTTTTTTCAACACAACCCTCATGCACCATCATGCACACGTTGTTGACTCATGTCCAGCCTTTCATCCATCATTATGTCCAAGTCCTCATCTACAGGGCTGTTGCCAATTCCCTCATTCCCCATTCTGCACTGATGTTGAGGATTGCCCTGAGCCAGGTGCAGGACCTTGCATTTGGCATTGCTGAACTTTGTAAAGTTGACACAGGCTCACATCTTCAGCTTGTCCAGGTCCCTCTGGGTGGCATCCTGTCCCTCAGGTGTGTCAGCTGCACCACTCCACCTGATGTCATCTGGAAACAGGCTGAGGGTGCACTTGATCCCACTGTAAATGTAATTCATGACAATATTAAACAGCAGTACCAAACCCTGAGGGACACCAGTTGTCGTCACTGATCTCCATCTAGACATCAAGCCAGTGATCACTGCCCTTTGATGCAGCCATCCGACCAATTTGCTATCTACAGAAGATTCCGCCCATCAAATCCATATCTCTCCAGTTTAGAGGGATACTGAGGGGGACTATGCCAAAGGCCTTACTGAAGTCCAGACAAACTATGTTTACTTCTCTTCCCTCGTCTGCTGATGCAGTCACTCCATTGTAGAAGTCCACTAGGTTGGTTAAGCAGGACTTGCCCTTGGTGGAGCCATGCTGGCTGTCTCAAATAACCTGCCGGTTGTCCATATGCCTTGTAAGAGCTTCTGGAAGACTGTGTTCCGTGATCTTCCCAGGCATAGAGGTTGGTTGTTCCTGGGTCCTCCTTTCTACCCTTTTAAAAAATGAGTGCCATGTTTTCCTTCTTCCAGTCATAAGAGACAACACTTGACTTTTCAAGTATCATGGAGAATGGCTTGTTAACTACACCAGCCAATTCCCTCAAGACGCTGGGATGCATCTCATCTATCGACTTGCATTCTCATGTGGCCCTGAAACTGATCTTACCTTAGAGTATGAGGGACTTTGTTCATCTGGTCCTTGCCTTATAGCCAGTCAATTTGAGAAGTGTGAGAAGAGAGGCTGCCAGTGACGGAGAATTGTTGAGTACCTCAGCTCTCTCATCTGTTTTTACCATCGTGTCAGTCATTTTAGTGTGTGGGAAAGCTATGCTTTCTTTGACCTTTCATGGCTTTCAGTAGAAATCTTTGGGTTGCATACCAAGTTCAGCTCCAGGCATGCCTTGGCCTTCCTGATCCCATCTGTGGGATAACTTAAAAATTAAACTTAGCATTATTTGCACATTAAGGAAAGTTCTAAGCCTCTAGGGTGGAGTACAGCTGGAACACAAGGAATCCATTCCTCTGATGGTTCTCCAGGCAACTGGGTCTGCAAACCATGAGGGGTGAAGCAATACGAAGATATTGCGGTCAACCCTTGTGAGGAAATGTGCAGCCATGGCCAAGGCCGGTGCTAAGATGTACCGGATGGGAATGTACTGGTACTTCGAAGAAGATAAAGCTGTACTCTTGCAACCCTGAGTCATCTTTCTGACATCAATCAGAAACAAAAACATGTATGACTAGAGTCACTCAAGCTCCACCTTGCAGATAAAAAAATAATATAAAATAGCCTGCAAAAAGGGGAATAGGGAGGGAAGATACCATCTTGAACAAGTTGGGGAATATTCGTGGACCTCTGACTCCTTGGAATCAGTC
>VXBP01004343.1:54312-74076 GCA_013400115.1 Rhinopomastus cyanomelas
GGCTCATAGTCATCCTGCTGTCCACCAGGACCCCCAGATCCCTCTCTCCTACACTAGTCTCCAACAGGTCAGTCCCCAGCTTATACTGTACCTGTGGTTGTTCTTGCCCAGACACCAGACTCTACACTTACCCTTGTTACACTTCATTGAATTTCTCCCTGCCCAGCCCTCCAGCCTGTCCGGGTCCCACTGAATGGCAGCACAGTCTGCAGGGGTGTCGGCGGCACCACCCAGCTTTGTGTCATCAGCAAACTTGCTGACAGTGCATGCCAATCCATCACCAAAGTAATTAGTGAATAGATTGAATAGGATTGGTCCCAGTACCCACCCTCCACTAGACTCAGGCCTCCAACTAGACTCTGTCCCATTGACCACTACTCTCAGGCTTCTATCCTGCAGCCAGTTCACGATCTACTTCACTGCCCAATCATCTAGACCACACTGCCTCAGTCCGGCTGCGAGGATGACGTGGGAGACTGTGTTAAATGCTTTACTGAAGTGAAGACAGACCACATCCACTGCTTTGCCAGCCAAGCAGTTTCCCTACGCTCTTCCCAGAATACCTATCCCCGCTTCCATTACCTGGCAGTCCCATCTTACCCTTTAACTTGACCAGCAGATCTTGATTCAGCCTTGCTGGTCTCTTCCTTTCCTTGTCTGATTATACCCACGGTTCAAGAGCTCCTGCACTCTAAGGAAAGTGTCCAGCTTCAAGATCTTCCAGTTCTTTTCTGCTCCCTTGCCCCTGAGGGTCATTTCCCAGATGGTGCTATGAACTAACTCCTTGAAGAGCTGAAAATCTGCTTTGCTAAAATTCAGGTCTTGAATTTGTTCTTGGCCTGTCCCACGTCAGTCTTCTGAAAGCTGTCAACAGTTGCGCATCAGTCAGGAGATTCACCCCACCAATTTTCAGTAATGGCACTGGATTGTAGCTTTCTAGCAGCACAGTGGCTTCCAGCCTCCGCTGTTTTTTGCTTATGCTGCATGTGTTGGTGTAAAGGACATTAGCTGGGCTGTTGACCATGTCACCTTATTAGAGGAACACTCGCTAGTCCTTTGAGATAATTCACCAATGTTTACTCATATAACCCAGTGATTAGTGGGTTATATGTCCAAATCAAACCCATTAAAATAGTCGTGTACAGCATCAACTCTGCTTTTGTAAGGCAGTGATCACAGTGTAGGAACATTCTGATTTCCCACCATTCAGCTGTTCAAAGGAGTGTTCCACCACACCAGTAGTCTGTGGCTGAAAGTGAAACCACAAGCCAAACTGCAGAGAGAACTCCCTTGTTCCCAATACCTCCCCACTGTATTTATCCTCTATTTCGTGGTGACCTCAAGTGAGAGTATTACCGAGGTGGAGCAATCTGTGGCTGTTAGGGTTCACTGGGTTGCAAGTTAAAAAGCTTGGAGCTGGAGAGGTATTTATTTTAGAAGTGGCAAAAGGGAAAATGGAGCAACTTCATCTGGCTTAGTTCAGACTCTAATGCGACCTGATCTGCTATTACAAGGTGATCTCCTAGTGGATGAGGGAAAGACAGTGGACATTGTCTACCTGGACTTCAGTAAAGCCCTTCACAATGTTTGCTACAGCATAATCTTCAGAGACTTGATGCTCAAGGCTTGGATAAGTGCACTTTTCACTGGATAAAGAACTGGCTGGCTGTCCAGGGCAAAAGTGTGGTGGTGACTTCCAGCGCTTGGTATTGGGGCCTGTGCCATTTAGTACCTTTCTTATGATTTGGTTGAGGCCATTGAATGTGTCCTCAATAAGTCTGTAGATTACACCAAGCTAGGCAGGTTGAGAGTGGAGAGGCTCTGCAGAGGGATCTGTACAGGCTGTGCAGGTGGGCCAAGGTTAAGTGCATGAAGTTCAACAAAGCCAAGTGCATGGGTCGTAGCAACCCTGTAGTAGGCTACAGGCTTGTGGATGTATGGTTGGAAATATGACCATCAGAAGAATACTTGGTAGTATCAACCAATACTCAGCTGAATATGAAGCAGGAGTGTGCCCAGCTGGCCAGGGCAGCCACAGCATCCTGGTTTCCATCCAACACAGTGTGACCAGCAGGAGTAAGGAGGTGCTCAGCACTGGTGAGGTTTCATTGTGTTCAGTTTTGGCACCTCACTACAGGCAGGACATTTTGGTGCCGGTGCATGTCCAGAGAAGAGCAACAAAGTTGGTGAAGGGTCTAGAGCACAAGCCCTCTGCAGAGAAGTAGAGGAAACGGGTTATTTAGCTTGGAGAAAAGGAGGCTGAAGGGAGGAAGTGGCTGCAGTGGTGCCCTGGTAGTGCCAGGTCAATGGCTAGACTCGGTAATCTTTAAAGTCTCTTCCAGCCAAATTGGTTCTGTGACTGGTTCGGCAGCATTCCTGCCCAGCTCACCCTTCCAGAGCTAGGAGACCGTGCTCGGTGCTGCTCTTCGGAGCCGCGGTCCGATAGCGGCTGTACTGCTAGCTCACCCTGTGGGAAGCGCTAGAGGAGAGTCGGACTCGCGGTAACTCCGTCCTAGCCCGGGTTTTGTTGTGGACACGCTGCTGCCCGCTGCAGCTCTGGGCCGGGCTCCCTCGGGACGGGGCGGAGATGGCCTCGGGGCCGCCCTGCGGCTCAAATAGCCGCCGCTGCCTCTCCTGCTACCAGCCCGATACGGACACCTTCGTCGTCCCGCCATGGTGATGGGGAGCGGGCGGCGCGGTGGCAACAGCCTGGAGCCGCCCAGGCCCGAGGAATCACCCGTCCGCTGCCCGCGGCGCCCGGTGCGGCACCGGCGCCCAAAAAGGTTGGTGGCCGCAGGTGTGCGTACGGAGCGGAGCCGGCAGGAGCTGCAGGCATTCCACGACTACGGGGAGAGCTGGTACCAGACCCGAAAGGAGCTGGAAAGCCGCTTCCAGCCGCGGGAGCCTCTCGCCCATCAGCCGCAGGTAGGGGCGGCGGGGAACGGCGGGCGGGAATCCCCCGGTACCCTGCGATGTCCCCCTGCTAAGCCTGGGTGCCGGTGCCGCAGGTGACGGCGGAGGCGCGCTGCAGGCTAGTCAGCTGGCTCATTTCCGTGCACCGGCAGTTCGGACACTCCTTTGAAGCGCTGTGCTTGGCCGTCAATACCCTCGACCGCTTTCTCGCCACCACCCCCGTGGCCGCCGACTGCTTTCAGCTCCTGGGGGTCACATCGTTGCTCATCGCCTGTAAGCAGGTATGGCGGCACCGGGCCGGGCTCTTTGCAGCTCCCGCTCCCGAACTGCCCTCCGCTGGGCTCTCTGCAGTGGCTCCTCGGACCGGCTTCAGCTTCGCTGCCTCCCCACCCCGCAGGTGGAGGTGCACCCGCCCAGAATGAAGCAGCTCCTGGCCCTCTGCAGCGGTGCCTTCACCCTCCAGCAGCTCCGCAACTTAGAGCGCATCGTCCTGTACCGGCTGGGCTTCGACTTGGCGGCTCCCACCGTTAGCTTCTTCCTGGAGCACTTCAGCCAGGTGCGGCGGGAGAGGCAGGGATCTGATTCAGGGGAGACGGCAGATGCCCTCAGCCTGGCCGAGGCTGTCGCGGAGCTCAGCCTGGCCGACTACACCTTCACCAAGTACACGCCATCTCTTCTGGCGGCCGGCAGCCTGGGTTTGGCGGACCGGTTGCTGCAGCATCGCAGCCCCTTGGACCTGCAGGTGAGCGGATACCCAGAGGGGCTCCTGCGGGACTGCATTGACCAGCTGCAGGTCCTGGTGTCCCTCAACGAATCGTCTCTACAGCGGCTTCTACCCCTAGAAGTTGCCCAAAAGTTCCCCTGGCTTCCGTGTGGCCACTGACCACGGGGCGATGCCTCCCATTACTTGACCCAGGACCTTGCTGATTTTACTGCACTGTTCCTTTGCTGTTTTTCAAAACCCAGCGTGTAAATAATTTATAACAGAGTGAGTACTGTATTATTTATTTGGAGGATTGTCCTGTAAAGGTGAAAGGACCAAATGAACGTTGAATAAAACGGTTTTTTGATTTTTATCTTGTGCTTGCTTCTTTGCTTGTGGTGTGTGTCTACAGCTGGGAGAGGAAATACACTGGCACAGACCGAACTTACACAAATGGTTAACTCTGACTCCCACAAAAGAGTGTTGCTGGTTGGAGTCATTCCCCATTTCATACTGACACATGCTGTCCTGGTCATAGCTCAGGAGAAAATAAACAAATGAAAAGTTAGATGCAAGGACTTAAGTGTAAGAAAACAAAACATTAAATAATAAAACAGTTCGTTGGTCTTTCTCTAGCAGGTCTGCAGTCCTCGTGTGTACGCCTGACCTCTGAGGTCGTAGTGTTGTAGAATATGATGAAGGAAGTGGAGCACCTGCTGTCAGGAGGATGGAGCCAGGCTCTTCTCAATGTCATCTGGTGATAGGATGAGGGGTTGTAAGCTGGAACATAGGAGGTTCCACATAAATATGATAAGGAACTTCTTCACCGTGAGGGTGATGGAGGACTGGAACAGGCTGCCATGAGAGTTGTGGAGTCCCTTTCACTACAGAAGTTTAAGACCCACCCGGATGTGTTCCTATGTGACTTGGTGTAGGTGATCCTGCTGTGTCAGGGGTATTGGATTAGATGATCTTTCGAGGTACCCTCCAATCCCTTATGATTCTATGATTTAATTTCCTTCAGTTTATTGCCTTTGCGTCTGCACACAGAGGTGATGTTCAACGAGCACATACACATCTAAAGTTGCACGCCTTTCAGGGCGGCATGGAATGGGAGAACACACACGCACACCAGTCTGTGTCCCAAGCTCCGCCCGTCGCAAGCAGCTTGGGCAGGAGTGGCGGAACTTCTGCCTAGCTGCTGCGGCAGAAAACACCTGCAAGCCTGCCCCTGGAGGCTGAGGGGCAGCTAGCCCCCCGCCAGCCCGTCCCGATTTCAGCTTCGCTCAGCGAGGCAGCCATGTGTAGTAAGCCCCTGTCGGTTGTGTGAGCGTCTCTTGGTGGTAAACACTTTCTCGCTACAGGGAACTGTCTCCCGGTGTGGGGGCCCTTTGCCTGTAGTAGTGGTCCTTTTCCAGTGCATTGACGGGGAATCTCCTCACGGTGGGGGAATCTTTTCCCGATGCGGGGACCGTCTCCCAGTTCCGGGACCTTTTCCCCGTGCACGGAACTCTTCGCGTTCCGGTGATCCTGAGCCCGTGCGGCGACTCTCGCATGCGGAGCTCAGTAAAATCAAGACGCTGCATCTTTTCTTTACCTCTACTTTCTGCTTTCAGCACCGCCGGCCCAAACTCGAAGCAATTAACAAAAATCAGCCCATCCCGTATGCTGACTCCTCACACAGCCTGGCGGGGACCTGTGCGGGGTGGAGCGAGGGACACCGAGGGGGCGGCCCCTGCATCGGCGGCGAGATCGGTGTCGTCTCCCATCGGATTTCCCTCTGGGAAGTCCCATCAGCCCGCCCCGGCTCCGCGGGCGCGGGGAAGGGCTCCGCGGGCGCGGGAGCCGCCGTCGCGGCGCGTGGAAGCGGCGGGGACTCTCAGCGTNCGGCAGCATGGAGAGAGGCGGCCGCCGCCGAGCCTTCGGCAGCAGTATCTGCCCCAACAGTGTCCAGTGTACGCCTGCCCACCTAGCCAAGAAGGCAGCCCGACACGTCGGGTGTACCGCGAGGCCCCTCCCGACCGTCCCGAGGCCCCGAGCGCCTCTGCCCCGCCTGCGCCGCAACTCTACACCTCCGGTCCGCGCCGCCCCCATCTACGGTGAGTGTCCGCGGTGGAGACCCCCGACCGTACCCCTCTCTCCATTCCTCCCACCGCTCTCCTTCAGCTCTGCAGCCCCCGGCCGTGACACCCCTATCATGACTTTCACCGTGCCCCCCTCGGCCATGTCCCAGTGCCCTGTTCCCCACCATGTTCCACAACCCTGCATCTCTCGCCCATTCTCCTCGAGGATGACTTACGGCTGCGCTTCCAACTGCACCGTGCTCCCCAGCAAGGCCAACCCTCCTCGGGCTCCTCACTACTGTCTCTTACTGTCCCCAGCACTCACCAGCCCTGACTGGCAGGATATGGCAGCCTGTGCCCCCATCCTTCCCGCCTCCCTGACTGGCTCTGTGACCCTGCAACAGGTAACCCTCGTCTAGGGCTGGCTGGGCGCAGGACTGGCTCCCTCAAGATCATGGGTGCTGGCAGTGCCCCCAGGCTTAGGCTTCCCGCTTGTCAAAGGAGCACAGTGGAGGAAAACATCTTGTCTCATGCATTAGAAGGTTAGGGGTAAAAGCCAGGACAAGACAGGGGACAGGTACCTGGGAGTGCTGGGGTCATGATATAGTGCTGAGCACAGGTGGTACTCAGTATTAGAGAAGTGTGGGTAGCAGTAGACACTGTGGACAGCTATGAGCCCTGGACCCTGCTCACACATTTCCTTCACTCCTACAGGGTCGCTGCTTCCAGGATGGACCAGAGTTGAATTTCCAGGAGTTCAGAGATGCTGGTGATAGTTTTATAGCTGGCAAGTGGATATTTTTCCTTACTCAGGCCAAAGATGCATGCATGTGCACATTAGCAGTCACACTGTGTTTACTTTCCTTATGCTTTGTTTTTGGATGCCCACTCACCCTGACATGCTCCATAAGACAGTGTGTCCCTGAGAGGGACCTGGGCTGGCATTGAGCTTTTCCTTATGGAGTACAGAAATTAAATGCAAACCGACTGAGGTTGCCCAGCTGCTGCAGTAGCATAAAAGCATTGGGACAGGCTGGAGGGACACTCAGAATCAGGGTGGTGTGCTGGAGCTGTGGGGAAGATATGCCAGGAAAAGCCCATCTCACCTAACGCTTGTGGCTGTTCCCTCCAGATACACCCACTTTAATGCCACCATCACTGGACTGTGATGACTTTGATTTCTCACTTGGAGAGGAGGTGGCCTTTAGCCCCTGCATCTCACAGCTGGAGAGTAGCACATTAGCACAGATTCCCCTGCAGCGCCTGCCTTCTCCTGAACTATGCTGGAGAGACCTGGCAGGCCAGCACCAGAAAGCACTGGGAGACACCCTGGAGGCCAACAGCCAGGTAGGGACTCCCAAGCCCTCTCAAAGGACCTGCACTAGGGTTCTCTCCTTCACATCCTGTTGAGGTGACCGTATGGCCCTGATGTAGAGCACTTCCCGGCCCCTGGGTGGTAGGGCTATCCTAGCTACCCTGTCATCACTTGTTCTTTGCAGCTGCAGGAAACAGTCATGCAGAGGCAGGAAGAACTGGTGATGCCGAAGGGCTGCAATGTGCAGCTGAAGGAGCTGGCTAGCCAGGCCAGGCAGCTGGCTGAAGTCCTTGACGTGAGTGTTGCCAGCCCATCTGGCCTGGCTGCCCCACGGCCTGCCCGGTCCCTGGGGGGATGTTGCAGTGTGGGGGTGCGGTAGAGCACAGGGTAAGGCTGA
Organism: Rhinopomastus cyanomelas; assembly: GCA_013400115.1. Lineage (NCBI taxonomy): Eukaryota > Metazoa > Chordata > Aves > Bucerotiformes > Rhinopomastidae > Rhinopomastus > Rhinopomastus cyanomelas. The sequence goes on from VXBP01004343.1 coordinate 61,704, forward strand.
ACAGCACTAAATGGGACAAGGCTGTGACCTGGTGGGAGGAGGTGTGGGTGCAATGGGGTGGTGCGGTGTCATGCTGGAAAGAGGATACGGTTGGAGTGGGGTGTGGTGGTGCAGGGTAGGAATGTGAGGTGTGGAATGGGGACATGTGGTGTGAGGAGCAATGTGGGATAGTGTGCCACGGTGTGGGATGGCACAGTGTGAGGCAGGGCGGGACCGCGCAGTGCGGGGCAGGGTGGTGCGGCACAGAGCGGTGAGGGACAGAACAGTGAGGAGATGTGTGAGCGGGGCAGAGCAATACGGCGCAGTCCGCTCAAGTCGCGCTCTTTCCCGTTGGCAGACGCTGATGCTTCCTCAGTGCGCCGACGGGGCGGCCCTTTCTCCTTCTCCTCATCCTCCTCCTGCCGTCGCTGCCCCGGCTGGGATTTCTAGCGGGCCCGAGCGGCGGAAGGAGGCGGCGGGCGTGGACGCTATGCTGCGGGATGTGTCGGAGAAGTGCCGCGCTGCGCTCCAGAGCTTGGGTGCCAGCCCAGAGACCAAAGCGAGGAGTAGCCCGGGGAAAAGCCCGGAAGAAACCCCGGTGGGCAGCCCAGAGGGGCGCAGCCCTGGGGAGGGCAGCCCCACAACGAAGCGCCCGCGGCCAGCCCCGACTCTGCACGGCGCTTTCCGCGGGCTGAGCAATTTGCGCGCAGAGCAGCGCCCCGTTGGTGGGGGCGTAGCGGGAGGGGACAGCCTGCGGGTGGCCCTTGGTCAGGCGGGCGGGATCCGCACCTTGACCTTTCCTCAGGGCAGCGCCTTCACCATGCGCACAGACGGAGGCGGGTACCGCTTGCTCTGGGTGCCCCGCTGAGACACAGCGGCCACGTGTGACCCAGGCCTGCGGAGCGGGAACCCACTTGTACCCTTCGGAAAGGCTACCTCCCGGTAGCCGGGTCTGGGGCAGGGAGAAGGCCGGAAGATGGCAGCGCAGAGAGGGCAGTTGGGCTGCCCAGTGGGGCACAAGGCTGCCGTTGCTCTCCCGGCGATGACTCTTGTACAGCAGTTGGCTAATGAGCGTAATGAACGCGGAGATTAAATGAAGACTCCTCGGGTTTATCGGGAGGTTTTACTCCATTGAGCTTGATAACCTATTGTACAGGCTTGTGACTGCAACCCTACACATAATCTGTACTTCTGACAAACAGAGCCTGTTGTCACCAGCATGACATGTAGCTATGATTGCTACATGGTTGCAATACATAGTTGGTCCTTCTGCAGCACTGGTGTTTTCTGGTGGGGCAGATGTTGAAGCCCTTTCTGGAATGCCAAAGACTCCACCCTGTGATGTTAATGTTTCAGAATCACAGAATCACAGAATCATTAGGGATTGGAAGGGACCTCGAAAGATCATCTAATCCAATCCCCCAGCCACAGCAGGATCACCTACACCAAGTCACACAGGAACACATCCAGGCGGGTCTCAAACCTCTCCAGAGAAGGAGACTCTACAATCTCCCTGGGCAGCCTGTTCTGGTGCTCTATCACACTCATGGTGAAGAAGTTCCTTCTCATATTGATGTGGAACCTTCTATGTTCCAGCTTACAACCATTGCCCCTTGTCCTTCAGGAGAAGGCCATGTTCATTTTGGCCAAAATGATGTATGAAAGCTGTGGTTTGGCAGCACACAGGAGAGACCAAACCTGTCCAGCTGCACTGAGCTCAGAAGGGAGTAAGCTTGTATAGATACCTACACCTTTCTGTCCACGTGTTTTTTGAGGCTAAACACAAAATGTATAGTGTGTACAACATTGTGGTGCTCATAAGAATTTTAACTACTTGAAAAAAACTGACACAATTGAACTATAGATTTGTTGTATGATACAACTGTAAAATAATCACCCTCTTGTGTTGTTACTAGTGTTCTCACTGCTACATTAGGTCTTTTCAGAACTACAAATACATGCTTATCCACTTACCTTTGCAGATAACCTGTCACAGTTTCCACTAACTACTTTTACTCACAGCATTTCTATGTTAAAAACTTAAAACTATAAAGGTGTATTTTGAACTAAAGGTGTCATTTAAACGACAAAAGCGTATTTTAAAGTCACACCAATCCATCCACTTCCATACAGGTTCCTCACAAAAAGCAGATAAATCTCTTGTACAGATTTAAGTAACCCAAACCCAATGTCAACAGCACCAGGAAGAGGCTCCCATAGCCTTGCTATTGCCTGTCTATGAGGTAGGAACTAGTGGGTTCACAGGGACGAAGCCTGGACGAAGCTGCTCAGGCTTCATGGCTGTTTCATTAGAAGCTGAGCCTTGGGGAAGCTAGAAGTCCATCACTAGAAAAACTTGTGTTCCTACAGATCTGGTTTTATAGAATAGAATCATAGAATTGTTATGGCCAGAAAGGACTTCCAGGGTCATCAACTCCACCTTTCATCCTAATACCTGCCCAATCAGTAGACTGTAGCTTCAAGAACTGTATCTTCTTGTTTTTAAACACCTTCAGGGATGGCCATTCCACCACATCCCTGGGCAGCCTGTTCCACTGTCCAACAGCTCTCTTAGGCATTTCCTCTCTTCCTATCATTAGCAATGTGGGAGAAGGGACCAGCACTAGCCTCATTACAACCTCCTTTTAGGTAGTTATAGAGAGGAGTAAGTTCTCCTCTGAGCCTCCTCTTCTCTAGACTAAACAACCCCAGTTCCCTCAGCTGCCCTTCACAGAGCCTGTTTTCTAGACCTCTCACCTGTCTTGCTGCCCTTCCCTGGAAGCCCTCTAGCCTGTGGTGCCCAAAGCTGAACACAGGACTCAAGGTGCCCTCTCACTAGTGCAGATTACAGGGGCACATTCTCCTCCCTACCCCTGCTGGTTACAGTGTTCCTGATACTGGCCAGGATGCCCTTGGCCTTCTTGGCCACCTGGGCACACAGCTGGCTCATGTTCAGCTGGCTGTCAACCAGTACCCTCAGGTCCTTTTCTGCCAGGAAGCTCTCCAGCCACTTTCCCCAATCCTGTAGCACTGCTGGGGGTTGTGATAAGTGCATGAGCCAACACTTGGCTTTGTTAAACCTCATCCCATTGCCTCCAGCCCATCACTCCAGCCTGTCCAAATCCCTCTGCAGTGTCTTCCTACCCTCAAGCAGATTGACACTCCTGCTTAATTTTGTGTAATCTGCAAATTTACTGAGGGTGCATTTGATCCTGTCATCCAGATCATTAATAAATGGTGGTGGATGTTGTCTACTTTAGTCAGGCATTTGATACTGTTTCCCACAGCACTCTGCTGGAGAAGCTGGCAGCTTAGATAGGTTGAGTCTTCGCTGGGTTAAACCCTGGCTGGATGGCCAAGCCCAGAGAGTTGTGGTGAATGGGGTTAAATCCACTTGGCAACCAGTTACAAGCAGTGTCCTTCAGGGCTCAATATTGGAACTGCATTTATGCCTGAGGGCAGAGCCGCTGGATGTGCAGGTGCAACAGACTGAAGAACACAGTATATGTTCACTATGACTTTCCNGCCAACACTTGGCTTTGTTAAACCTCATCCCATTGCCTCCAGCCCATCACTCCAGCCTGTCCAAATCCCTCTGCAGTGTCTTCCTACCCTCAAGCAGATTGACACTCCTGCTTAATTTTGTGTAATCTGCAAATTTACTGAGGGTGCATTTGATCCTGTCATCCAGATCATTAATAAATGGTGGTGGATGTTGTCTACTTTAGTCAGGCATTTGATACTGTTTCCCACAGCACTCTGCTGGAGAAGCTGGCAGCTTAGATAGGTTGAGTCTTCGCTGGGTTAAACCCTGGCTGGATGGCCAAGCCCAGAGAGTTGTGGTGAATGGGGTTAAATCCACTTGGCAACCAGTTACAAGCAGTGTCCTTCAGGGCTCAATATTGGAACTGCATTTATGCCTGAGGGCAGAGCCGCTGGATGTGCAGGTGCAACAGACTGAAGAACACAGTATATGTTCACTATGACTTTCCTTGGTGGTGCACTGTCCACACAAAGGGCAAAGGGAGCTGGCCAAGACCTCAGTTGAAGGAAAATAAAGTAGATGCAATGATATTTCAGAAGTCTTGCTCCTTAATGATAGAATCATTGTTTGGAAACCACCTCCAAAGCTATTGAGTCCAACTGTCAACCCAATGACGCCATGCCCACAAAACCATGTTCCAAGTGACAGACTTACACATTTTTTGAACAGCTTCAGGGATGGTGAATCTGAGCTACCCTTTGCATGCTCATCATAGAAATGCCCTCACTTTGGTACTCAAATGAACTTGTACATCAAGTTGTACGTCTCTGTTGTGCTCTTCTCCAAATTGGTTAGCAGTGACCTTTGAGTTCATAGCACTTTGAATAGCAAAATGCACTTTAAAAAGAATAATTTTATATTATTCTTATATATTATATATATTATATTAATATTATATTATATTAATTATATTAAAAAAGAATAAAATGACAGGTAACTCTTCAGTATCACTGAAAAAATTCACAACGTATTTTGTTTATCAGCCATCATGGAAATCTTGTAAGCAAACTTTTTGTGTCATTTCTAGGTGTCATCACTGGTAGCACCTCACCTGGAGTACTGAGTCCAACTGTGTAGTCCTTAACACAAGAAGAATATGGATCTGTTGGAGTGGGTCACTAGAGGGGGTCACAGAAATGATCAGAGGTATGGAACCCCCCTGTTGTGGGGAAAGTCTGAGAGACAGCAGGGATTATTTGCCTTGGAGAAGGACCTGGTGGACCTTGTTATAGCCCCCTATTGGGCTCCAAGTGATTCCATAAAAATGAAAAATTGAAGCAAAGTCTGAACTTGAAGAAGGTTTCAAGGAAGAGGATGGATTTTTCCATACAAGAGGCCCTGATGTGTGGCACGGGGAAGTCTCGGGGTTAGTTATTCTTGAGGTAAGCTCGGTGGCTGCAGGGGAGTGCACTTACTGCATTGTATACAGTGTGAGGTACACACAAAACCAAAATTTAAACATGGTTTTGGAACAAGCTTAGTCACATCAGCAAGTAGCTTAGTCTGCACTTTTTACCATTTGCTATATTATGGCCAAACTGTGTTGAGATTAATGTACAGAGAGAGTGACGATTTCATGTTTTGAGATTGAAAACACAGAGGATAGTTATTCACATTTTCTCATGGGTCACCCTTTATTTGTTAATACTATCAAACTAACTCTCTAATCTACACCAGAACCAAACAAGATGAACCAAAGCCCACCTGAATGCCCAGTTGCTGGATCACAGCCTCTCCATGACAGGCTGCCACTGTCATACAAAGCCTGACCCATCTGTATTGTCCATAGCAGTGCTGAAATACAACTTTTACCTCTTGCAGTATGACAGAAAGGTTGCACTAGTTAGGATGAGGAACTGTGGATTTAACGGAGCCTGAGTTAAGCAGCTGAATAAATGCTTTTGTCATGAGAGCTCACCGTGGGCAAAGAAGGTTTTTTTTGGGAGATTGGACTAGATGATCTTTTGAGGTCCCTTCCAATCCCTAATGATTCTATAATTCTATGATTCTGTGGCTATCTGGGCTCCTAAGAAGGGATTAGCAGGGTTTGCTGTGACCGGATAAGGGTTAGTGGTTTTTAACTTTAAAAGTTTAGATACAAAAAAGAAATTTTTTACAGTGAGGGTTGTGAAACACTAGAACAGGTTACCCAGAGAGGTAGTGGATACCTCATCCCTGGAAACATCCAAGGTCAGGTTTAACAGAGCTCTGGGCAACCTCATCTGATTAAAGATGTCTCTGCTTTCTGCAGGGTAGGGGGTGGACTGGATGCCATTTGAAAGTTCCTTTCAATCCCAAACACTATGATTCTGTGATTATGTGAGCTCATGGTGTTGTGGTCTCGCACCAGGGCCCAGAACTGTTAGACTGGACACTGTAACCCCATAGCCACCTCCTGCCTCCTTGGTGAAATACCTACAAACTGCAATGCTATCTCTTGCAACAAAGTTATAATGAATTAGTAAATTTAATCCCTGTGATTTATCTTCTTCTGGCTCAGGTGGAGTAGACACAGGAGACAGAAGTCAGTTTCCATTACTGTTACAATACTTCTGAATGGTTGTAATAGGTGACTGAGCTGTAGTTTCATGAGGTCAAGGATCTGTTAAGGCAGTTAACAACCATAAAGGTTATGTAAGAAAATACATTTAACATGTTAAAATGAAACATCACTCCAAAAGCATTATTTACTAGATACTGAGCAGAAGAATACATCCATGTAAATAAAACAAAAACAATTATTTTAACAAAAGATTTAGCCAGATTAACCTGTTTAATGTACCAAAGACACACCTAACTGTATTGTTTTTATATTTTCAGTCAATAGATACAACACAGGTCCTAAGACTTTAAGAATGCATTTGAACAAGTGTCCAACAAAGAACCGACATTCAATCAAAGTTATAAAGTTTAAATTTCAGCTCCTGGCATGTGTAGAGTTATTAAAGAGGTAAGGTTCACCTGTCTCATTCACATAGAGTTTTCTCTCTGGATGAAATATAAACACTTAAAAATTCAAAGGAAGGGTGGACTCAAACGTAGGATTGCTTTATTCCATTCTGATTTGTATGACAAATATTTTGCAAAATTTAAGACATGAGAACTTGAAAAACATGGACTTTGACACAGAACAAAAATGTTATAAAAATGTTAAGGGAACGGCCACATCAACTGTGTTTCTTCCCCTTCTTCCCAACCTTTCTCTGCTTTCTGTTGCAGTCAGAAACTGTTGAAGGTTAAAACTCTCTTTTATAAATGGGAATCACTATCTACTACTACTGTTAGTCACCTAGAGAGACCCAGTGTATCTTGTATAAAGCTTTATACACTGTGAGAGCCCTAACTCTAACACACTCAAGAGCAGCTGAGCACCAACATGACTGAGCAGGCAACGAGACTGGGACCTTTCTAGCATTCTGGCTGAAAAGCTAGAAAGAACGGTGAAGAAACATAGGAAGAAAAATATTAGGATATTTGTGTACCTCAAGATTTCTCTTCTGTGAATATCTAACAGAACTGGGGCATCATTTCCTCTCTGTTAGGAAGCCAGAGATCTCCTTTGAGAACAAGTTGTCACCAAAATATATTCAAACATTTATTATTGCAAACAATTTTTTGCACTTTTCTTTAGTTGCCTCTTTCACTTATTTGACATGAAGAAAATATGTGAACTGATTTCAGGACAATTTCCAATGACTGACTTCTAAGATCTCTTTACTTTCCAGAAGTCGGTGTAAGCTATCACCCTCTTATCAGCAACCACTTGGCAAGGAGCAATTTCCAGAGATCCCTGAGCCCTACAAGCATTAGTGATTCTTACTCAGCAATCTGTGATAAATCCAATGTCTTCCTGAAATGTGAAACTCAAGTCAGTGCTCAGTTCTCTGGTAACATTTTGAGGTCTGTTATTGATGTCCCTATCTCACTTTCAAACTTGTATTTTCTCAATAAATCCTGGTGTGATGGTGATGATGACACGTTCACATCTAAAGACATTAGGGCTAAGGGATAAGAAAGAAAAAACTTACTATGAAATTGAGAGCCAGCATATCAGCTTTCAGGGACATACCAAGCAACAATATTTCAGCAACATCTGCTGCCAATAGGGATGAACTGCATGATTTCTACATAATGGTTTGCAGTATTTTTATAGTAAACTGTGAAAATTCACTCATGTTTCCAGAGCATCAGTGACATCATTGAGTAATTAGCTGCATGGAGTCTATAGTAAGGAGCCTAAAATAAGTCCATGGTGAGAAAAAAGTTAACACACTTAACTAGTATGCTGTTTATGTTTTACTTTGAAGGCATTACGAGATATTGAAAGAATTTCAGAAGCAATACGCTCAGCTTTTCTAAAACAAACCTCCATTGTTTAATATTCAGTTACAATATCTAAGTGACAACAGAGGTTTTACCTACCACATCATTTCCAAAATACCAGATGCTTCAAGTGAGAAAGAGGTTTGAAGTTAGCTTTGATGTTACAACACCTGACTAACAATCCAATGCAGCAAACACAAAGCGAATCAGACTTCCTTATGGCACTTCAGTTATTTCTGAATTTTGTTCACTACTTACTTCATTTAGGAATCAATTAATTTAGGGATTTTAAGGCTACTAGCAAACATATCTTGGCATATTTTCCACTTGCTAATCAGTGTTCTGAAGGACTTTTACAGAAAAGGCTCATCTTTTCTTGTAACTTCTTTCTGGTCCATGCATACAAAAGTTGAAGGTCTGCTTGTAACACCAGGTGCAATGGGTCATATTATTTACTCTTGCTGACTTTGAGTGAATTAGAATTAGGATGAATTAATGCAGATCAAGGCATTAAAGAGTAAATAATATGACCCATTGCTGACTTTGAGTGGATTTTAACTCTTATTCCAGTTCACCACCCCAGATCTTTTCCATCTTACTATCAAATTGCATGGTTAACGGGCCTGCTCATCTGAAAGAGTCTGCTAAGGTGTGATCAACATCTTTGTTAGGAAGCTCAAACTCTTAGCCTGACAGGTAACGGTTCAATATGCTTTACCTCAGCATTGCTGATTGATTATTGAATCAAACAGGCTTTGTGATGCACACCAACATCCGCTGTTAGACAGTAATGTCACTTGGCTGTGCTTGCAGAACCTCAGTCTGGTAGGAAGAGCTCAGCTGAAGCATTGCAAACAATCCTTTGTGACAGTACTCAAGCAATGCCTTGTATGTTGTTTGCTTTAAAGAAAGCATTAAACTGGTGTAGAGTGACTCAGCCACTTGGCATCCTGGGTGTGCTTAGCTGTGTCCTTAACAATATGAATTGAGATAATAAAGTGGCACTTTTGAAATAGCTTTGATTCGACAAAGTACCACTATAATCTGATACTTCAGTATCGACTTGAAACTCAGACATCAGTAGAAGTAGTTTTCTCAATGGTCTTGCTTACATGGTGTCCTTTGCATATGTGACACGAGCAGCTTTAGAAATACAATTGAGTGGTACTTTACATAGGAAGATTTTTGAATGAGAGGTTTTTAATTTTTTTTTTGAGTTTTCAGGTAATACTTTTCTAACTGAAAACATAGAAAAATCTACCCTGGATCCTGGGACAAAAAGAAAAACCAATGAGAGAGTGAAGAACATTTGAGCACATTTCAAAAAGTTACTCTCTTTCTCACTCTTAGAAAACTACACTTTTAGTGTTGATTTTCAGATCCAAAAGCCAGACAGAGGGAAAAAAAGCTCTTTTAAAAGCTTCTGATGCTTGAACACTCAAGTGGAGCCACTCCAAATTTTGAAACTATGACAAGAGCTGAAAAAGAACAGTTCAAAATTTATTTTGAAAAAAGTACAGAAGGAACATATAAGAGTAACACTACTTTTCCCTTTCTATTTCTTTGGAAACCAAATCTTCCAACAAAAAGGTATTTGATTTCCTTTCTCTCAAATCTGCACTCAGTTTCTCTCAGGTTGAGTGCATGTCTCAGTGTGTGTGCCATCCTCCTGTCATCAGTGCTCTATGCACATGTGCTCAAGCAGCGTATCTGCTGGGATAAAACAATTCTTTGCACTCTCTCCTACAATTTCTGCCCTTGCCTGTCCGGTTATTTCTGTCAGTGTGGTTGGTTGTGATGGTGGGGCTTGTGGACGTTAGCTGGAGCTCTGGCTGTCACAAGGTGTATATGCATATGATACCACATGTTAGATCTCTGCTCCCACTCTCAGACAGCCAGGACCCAATACCTTAGCAAGATTCCCAGTCTGTTGCCACATGATTGTTGCTGACTCTCACAGCTGGTACAAACCTTGCCAAATCACAGAGATCCACAGGGACCTCTGGGGATCGTCTAGTCCAGTCCATCTGTCACAGCAGGTTCATCTAGAGCAGTCTGCACAGGAATGTGCCTAGGCGGGTTTGGAAATCTCCAGAGAAGGAGACTCCAGAGCTCCTCTGGGCAGCCTGCTCTATCACCCTCAAACTAAAAAAGTTTGTCCTTATGTTTAGGTCGGACTTGCTGCACTCCAGTTTGTGACCGTTGCCTCTTGTCCTAAAAACCCAGTGAGAAACAAGCCAACGTGAGCGTTTCTGTGCAGTGGCTGTGCCAACTTCACCGTCGTTTCGTTCACCAACCGGGGGCCAAGGTTGCGGAACCCCACAGTTCCGAGGTCGGGGATGGTAGCGACCTGGCAGTTCGCCCACTACTGGGCAGAGCCAAGGCTCCTCCCGCCCTCTGCCCGCGGGGGTGTGGGACCCGCCGCGCCGCGAGACTTTGCCGCCTCATCTTGGCGCTACCACCCAGCCCGGGCGCGCCGCGTCCCGCCGGCGGGCTGAACCGAGCCAAGACGACCCGGCCCGGGCCGCGCCGCCGCTTCCCGCCTCCCTCCTCACCGGCCGCGCCCGCGGGCTACTCGGGAGCGGTGCCGGGTGTGCGGCGGAGCCGGCACCACGCTTCGGCAGCAGCAACTGGCGCCCCAAGAGCGGACTGGGATATAAATTGCCTTCCCCAGGGGCCGTTCCACGCACACCTGCCCGTACACTTTACGGGCCGGATAGTCCGCAGTGACCCAACTTGAGGTAAGTTCACCTCACTCGGCTCGGTCAGCGCTGGCGGAGACGGAGCGGGAATTAGGAAAAACCGCCCGACACACGGACGGGATCGATGTCTCTCTGCTCCCAATAATGGTGCCCCATGGGGACGGAACTGCTGGGGGGGGACCCCTTTTTGCCCTGTCCTGGGGGTGTGGCTTCGAGAGAAGTCTTGAGACCAGCAAGGATGGGTGGCAGACGGTTTAGAGCGGGGAAGCTGTGAGCCACGCTTTTGACAAATGTTGCGCTGCTGTGCTTCTTCGAAGGCAAGAGCCTGGACAGCACCTGAGGCGAAATAGGGAGCAAAGCCCCCACCTCGAGCGGTCAAGGTAGGGGCGGGTGCAGGCACGGCCGTTGCTCTGCGCGCTCTGCTCCCAGTGCTGTACAGCTTCGGGACAGCGAAAGGAACAGCTGTCGAAACTGAGTGATTCTGTAAAAGTGTACTTTTCTCTTTTCTCTTCCTCTGAATCCTCCCCATGCTTTCTTAACAGTAGCATCTGAAATGTCAGAAAAACACGAGTTCTGGTCAAGTGACGTGTCCTGAGGTGAAGAATCAAATTCACCCGTGGGCTTCTCTCTTTTGGTACTAGAGGGTCTGCTTCCTGTTTAAAAGCAAAACTTGACCTGGTTGTATGGACTTACAGAATGTTTTATTGTCTGTGCTGGCTGAATTGTCCATATTTAGAGGATGGTAAAGATAGGATGGACAATGCTGAACTCACAAACACAGTAGGAACTGTGGATAAATAAGAGGAAGACCTATTTATTGCCAATATTACGCTTGACATCATGCTAGAAGCAGTCTGTGAGGAGTTATGTCAATTCCTCACAAAATGCATACTGTCAAGCATATTTATGTCAAATCACAAAACTTGGTGAGACTGCAGTATATAGACTGATGGTCTGGGTGGTAAAGGCAGAAAAGAGATTGACTGTATTGAAAATAATGAAGCAGGAGGTGAGCAGTGTGCCCTTAGAAAGTACGACAGTATGACACATAACCACTAGCATGCTGAGGAGGTTGCTCCTATGTAAATACTTTATGTAAGTGACTCTGTGCGAAAAACCATGTTTTTAAACTGGGTCATGCCTTGTCTCTAGAAGACATTTTTGTGGGGTAGTGGTGAGAGTAACCTAATGGCCAAAACTCATGTGGATTGTATGATTAAACAGTCCAGCAGTGCATGTCAGTACGCTGTTGTCTATGATATCTTAACAGCTTCTACCTGCACTCCATATTGTTCAACTCACAAGCATCTGGGATAACTCAGAGACTGCCTCCTCTTGATATGGGGAAAATGAGTCAATTGGCCAACGCATTGCTGTGCCTGCTAACAGCAGCATTATGAGATCTCAATGTTTTAGTGCGATGTATTCAGTTGAGATGGATTTGTGATCCACACATATTTCATAATACAACTTTAAATCAGGCCTTTCCGATTCAGAAGATTATCTGTGCCCTTTATTTCATAGTAGTATTTGCGGTGTAAACTTGTACACGTACGTGTATGAAATGTGAACCTCAACACATGTTATTTCAGGAGATACTTTGCTCTGCATGGACTCTGTGTCACGTGGACAGTGTATTGCATACTGATTGCTGTGTCTGAAGGTAGCAGTCAGTACTACACTGTCAACGTGCTGCAGAGACAGCTCATTGCTGGGGTTCTAAATTCCAGGAACACAAGTGGTGCATCAGTGTGCAAGGGGATGGCAGTGCATGGTAGCTGATTTGAAATCTGATTGGAATTGAGCTTCCACGCAGGTGCCATCC
>VXBP01004344.1:0-70584 GCA_013400115.1 Rhinopomastus cyanomelas
CTGAGGGAATTGGGGCTGTTCAGTCTAGAGAAGAGAAGGCTCTGAAGTGATCTTATAGTGGGCTTCCAGTATCTGAAGGGGGCTTACAAGAAGGCTGGGGGGGGGGGCACTATTTAGGATAGTGTCAGGACTAGGGGCAATGGAGCAAATCTGGAGATGTGTAGATTTAGAGTGGATGTGAGGAGGAAGTTCTTCACTGTGAGAGTGGTGAGAGCCTGGAATGGGTTGCCCAGGGAAGTGGTTGGGGCCCCATACCTGGAGGTCTTTAAGGCCAGGCTGGATGAGACTGTGGCCAGCCTGGTCTAGGGTGGGGTGTCCCAGCCTGGTGGGGGGGGGTTGGAACTGGATGATCAGGTGGTCTCTTCCAACCCTGAGTGATTCTGATTCCCTAATTTCTCCAGTGAAGTGATCCTGCTGTGGCAGGTGGATTGGACTAGATGATCTTTCAGGGTCCCTTCCAATCCCTAATGATTCTATGATACAGGTAGTACTGCCACATGCTGTGCAAATTGCTGAACACTCAGAAGTAAAAGGTGTTATTTTATGAGTAACTAAATCTACAGTTAGTTTTAGTAACTAAACCTACAACTAGTCATTTATAAACAGTTTGACTGTTTTCATGAGCAAGTCAAGATTACAGAGGAAAATTTTTCTCTTCTGTTGATTTAAACAGAGGTTACCTTTGGGGTTTATCTGAAATCATCCAGATGTGAATTCTGAAGTGCTGTATCGAAAAGGAAGATGGAGTTCACAGAATCACGGAACATTAGGGATTGAAAGGGACCTCCAAAGATCATCCAGTCCAATCCCCCCGCCACAGCAGGATCATCTATATCAAGTTGCACAGCAATGTAGACAGGTGGGCTTGAAACGTCTCCAGAGAAGGACACTCCACAACCCCCCTGGGCAGCTCCTTACAGTGGTCCATCATCCTCGAAAGATCATCTAGTCCAATCCCTCTGCTGGATATAGATGTGGAACCTCCTATGTTCCAGCTGGCACCCATTGCCCCTTGTCCTTTCATTGGGTGCCCCTGAGCAGAGCCTGGCTCCATCCTCCTGACACCCACTCTTTACATATTTATTAACATTAATGAGTTAAGATGCAGTTCTCTGTTTCTAAGGCATTAAAGAATATTCCCTTAGCTCTAGATTGAAAGGGATGACTCTACAAGAACAAAATTAAGTCAAAAAAAAGAAGAATCAAGAGAAAAAAGAAAGAGCAGCTTTCAGTAGAGACTCTTTCAAGATTGGTACCATCACCTGCTTCATTGCAATATAGTTACAACTTACCTGGGAAGGTGAGGAATGAAGATTCACAATATAAGGTTAGTGAGGAGAGTGAGGTTAGGAGAAAATTGTGAGCAACTTCAAACAGATTGAAAATTGTACTGTGATAGATAACATTAGATGTAGAAAACATTGGGATTTCACACACAAAACAACGGACTCGGTGCTTTCTCAGGAGTGGTGTGTTGGGGTTTTTCACTATGTAGGCTCAAAGCTCAGGAGCCATGAAAACACAAAATTGAATGCAAGGAACAATAAGAAAAAGACCCTCTTTGGAACAGGCTGCCCAGGGTGGTTGTGGAGTCTCTACCACTGGAGATGTTCAAGCCCCGCCTGAATGTGTTCCTGTGTGATTTGGTCTAGGTGATCCTGCTGTTGCAGGGGGGTTGAACTAGATGATCTTTCGAGGTCCCTTCCAGTCTGTAATGATTCTATGATTCTATGAAATGATAGAGGGAAAGGAGCAGAGTACTCTGTGAGAGGACTGGGTGTGCAGTTGCATAAGACTACAAGACTCAGTGGTCAAACCCACGGTCAAATCTCATAGGAGTCCCAGGTTTGTCACACACTGCTGTCAGTAGACAGCGTGGCTGGCATTTCCAAAAGCATCTAATGCAATCTCCCAAATGCCAAAGGATGTCTCTAAGTTTCTATGAAACTCTTAATTGTACTTATTTCATGTGTGTGTGCTGAATAGTTTGTTTTCCTTTTGACAGGAATCTGCCCCTCTGGAGAGTTGCTTCATGTGTTCAGTAGGTACAAGGGCCAGTGGCCAATGACCTGCACTATTGCCTAAGGCAGAGTGACAAGTAAATAAAAAACTAGAGAAATACTTCAGCTTGTGCTTTCTGTCCTGCAGTGGCAGGCAACATACCTTCAGGCAGCATGCTGCCTGAAAAGTGGGCTCTTGCATGCAAGATCTAAATTTCAAATTCAATCCTTATGGAGGAATAATTCAGTAGACAAGAAAAAAGAATGCCCCAAGTTCACATTTATCTAGTTTAAAATTCATCCCACTTCCATCAGGGGTGAAGAGAACATGCAACTCCTTTCTTCTTTTAAGAAAAAGTGATTTCTCACTGTTACACACAGCACGTTGGTTAACTATTAATTCACATATTATCAGCATGGGTTTAAGTCAGAAATCTTTGATTTAAAATCTGAAATGTCTTTCCCTGGTGAGCTGATATCTGTGGCATTTGAAACTCACTGAAACGAAGCAGGACCTGGAAAGTTTTCTAGAAAAGAGACTATCCACTTCTACACCCAATGATAGGACAAGGGGAAATGGTTGTGAGCTGGATTAGTGGAGATTCCACATCAATATAAGAAGGAACTTCTTCCCAGTGAGGATGACAGAGCCCTGGAAGAGGCTGCCCACTGTGGGTTGTGGAGTCTCTTTCTCTGGAGATGTTTAAAACTCACCTGGAGATGTTCCTGTGCGATTTGGTCTAGGTGATCCTGCTGTGAAAGAGAGATTGGACTGGATGATCTTTCGAGGTCCCGTTCAATCCCTAGTGTTCTGTGATTCGGTGATAAGGAAAAAGAAGTGGGTTTTTTGGGCATTTTGGTTCCTTCACAATGAATGTTTTTGACAAAGTGAGAACATGAATTAATGACTAAAATAAGGCCTTTCCCCCTGTCAGGTTTTTATGTATCTTTGTTGTTTTGGTTTTTTCTTTTCTGTTTTTTTTTTTCCTGTTCTTTTTCTTTTCTTAATTGAATATACTGGTTCTAATTTAAACAGACCTTTACCCGTACGCGAGTATTGGAGTAGCAAGGTAAAAACAATCGATCTCTGAATGTCAAACACTGTGCGAGATAAAACTTACAATTCACTTAATTATATATTATATATTTACAAGTATTGTCAATACTTCTAAATACCACAAACCAACTTAGAATAATAGAATTATTAGGGATTGGAAGGGACCTTGAAAGATCATCTAGTCCAATCCCCCTACCACAGCAGGATCACCTAGACCAAGTCACACAGGAACATGTCCAGGAGGGTCTTAAACGTCTCCAGTGAAGGAGACTCCACAACCCCCCTGGGAAGCCTGTTCCAATGCTCTGTCACCCTCACTGGGAACAAGTTCCTTCTCATGTTTATGTGGAATCTAGGTCCCAGCTTACACCCATTGCCATACAGCTTGATATATAATTTGTTGCTGAAGAATATCCTTGTTTGGGAAAAGCAGCAGTGGTTATTAATGAGGTTTTTTTCCTTTTCTTCAACAATGAAGCCCTTTTTTTTTAGCCAAACATTCACAAACATCTGGATTAGCTTACTTCTCCAACTGAAAATCTGGAACTGCTGACGAGATGACAAAAGAGCACCTCTGGGGCTGAACTTCACCGTCCAGAGACAGTATGCCTTGAAGCTCCAAGTTCTTTTACTTGCTGGATAGCCAGATCAAGATCTAAACACTGAGTATACCAAACCACTCTAGAATTGTCTGACTCCAGTCCAAAAACAGGATGATGTGCCCTCATGTGACAGAAATTCAGAATTAGAAAGAAAACGAATGTGTAGGCACTCAGCAATGTGTTCAGCATCCAGAACTGGCACTGAATGCTCAAAGCTTTGTCACAGGCTCCAACAGGCACTCAGCAAAATGACACTCCTTGGTTTTAACTGGCAGAAGCCAAAAAACCAGTTACGTAACTTTGGTTTTATGGTTCATTCACCAGAATAAATTGACTACAGTAATTTTGATACGACACTGCGATTGCACTTACATGGTCTCCTTCTTCTACCATTCTACTACAAAATATGTGGGGTTTCTTCCTTAAAACCAAGCAAAACATGAGGAAAATCTCTACATGAATTTCTTGAGTTCTGTTTCACACTCAGTACAGCTCTTTTCCTGTTTAAAATGTCAAATACTTGAGCTGGTTTGGCTTAAATTCCTAGTATATTTTCAGTGGTTCTGTAGACGGGAATGTACAGATGAAACCACGGTTTTGTTATGCTGCTGCAAGGAGTTTTGAAATCTATTTTCTGCAGTCGGTATGTATGTACCTTCAAATGAACACAGAGAGCAAGAGGACTCTCCATAATTTCTCTGAACTCCATTAGCTCCTGTCTCTTATCCTCCACTAGAATCTAGCTACAACAGGATGGCAAGAGGCTCAGTGCCACATGAGCTTCCACTTCACACTGCAGTTAAATAGACCGTTTCCTCACCACTAACAGGGTAACATAGTGCAGAAAGGAAGTCAGAAACACACTTTTTTGAACTTTTTGAAAACTACTCTGTATTCTTAGTCACATTCATACAGTAAAACACGACAGAGTCGCTTTGCCTTCAATCAGTTTTTATGGGTTATTTGTGGATTTTAAAATATCTACAATAGTGTCTTTCTCCTACATTTATTTGCTTTATTTCACCTAAGATGTCATGATACTACTTCGCTTACTGGTTGAAAAGTAACCACCAAAGTAACTCATCCTAGGGTGGATCAGAGGGTGAGTGATTAGCAGATTGAGAGAGGTTCTCCTCTTCTTCTACTTTGCCCTAGTGAGACTGTATCTGGAGTATTGTGTCTAGTTCTGGGTCCCTCAGGTCAAGGACACAGAATTGCTGGAGACAGTCCAGCGCAGAGTCATAAAGATGATGAAAGGAGTGGAACATCTCTCTTATGAGGAAAGGCTGAGGGAGGTGGGTCCCTTTATCTTTGAAAAAAAGGAGACTGAGAGGTGACTACTTTAATGTTGATAAGTATGTGAAGGGTGGGTATCAGGAGGATGGAGCCAGGTTATCTAATGATGGGACAAGGGGTAATGGGTATGAACTGGAACATAGGAGGTAGCACATCAATATGACAAGGGACTTCTTCCCAGTGAGGGTGACAGAGCACTGGAATGGGTTGCCAAGGGAGGTTGTGGAGTCTCCTTTTCTGGAGATGTTGAAAATCTGCCTGGATGTGTTCCTGTGTGACTTGATCTAGGCGATCCTGCTCTGGCAGGGGGACTGGACTAGGTGATCTTTCAAGGTCCCTTCCAATCCCTAATGTCCTGTGATTCTGTGGTTCATCACTGATAGCAAGACTGTTTTGTAGAACTTGGTACATTCGCAGCTTCCTTCCTTTTTCCTGCATAGACTTCTTCCAACCTGAAATAGCTCAATACCTATTTCCCTCCTGGTAGCAAAATGAATGAGAAGACAAGTGTGTAGATGAACTAAAACATCCTACAAATGAAGAATATCCTGACAGAACAGTTTATTTAAAAGCCACAAGCAGATTTAAAACCACCGGACTTGAAAAAAGACCCAAAGAGGATGAACGAGCTAAATATTTCAACTCCTGCAATTTATACTTGTTTTAAATATTTTGAGATGGTTTTCAGTTCAGAATGATTTTCCTCTATTTCTATGATAATGGAAATTGTAATGAAATACTTTATCTACCTTAGTGAGAAGGCTCATCTTGTCTGACCAGCTTTTGATAAATAGCAGGAGCGCAGACTGGAAAAAATGGAAATAACTAGTAGATAAACTTACTTATAGCCGAATCCTTGTCTGAGTCTCAGAATTAGAAGGATCTTATTGCTATAGTTGTCAGATGATCAGATCATAGAAAAAGTTACTCTGGTTACCTTTTGCTCAGAACTGTCAACTTTCTATATCTGAAGAATTTTTTGGCATGTTTACACATTCCTGCTGTACACCCAAATTCCAAGCCCAAAATGTTTTCTAAGCCAGCTACATACTCAAGAGCTTATGAGAAACTTCTCTAGTTGAATCTCAACTTTAAAGTAATTTTCTTCCAGTTATTACATTGGGCTATAAATGACACCTCTTGTCATGTAGGATAAAAATGTCTTTCAGATAGATCTATTGCAGTCGCTAACGTTCTTTCGCATATTGCTGACAAAGCAATTCTTACTAAAACAGTAACACATGTGAGGGGTAGGGTATCTCAACTCCTACCTGAGCACATACCTGTCCTGAAGCACCTGCAGCTTTGTTTTCTTCAGTGGTTTGCTTTTCTAATCAATAGGTCTTTACACACTGTTTAACTACTACAAGAATTAGGAGAACGTGTGAAACAACAGTGGGTTGGGAAGATTTTTATTAAAGGTTAATAGATTAATAGGATGTTAGATGAACTTCAGAAGGTAACAGTAAGCTGCTTTGGAATTGTGTTTAGAATTGCTGTGTAGCTTTGTTTGGACTGACTGAGCTTGTAGAGAACCCCCCTCAGCCTTGGAAAGAGGAAAACAATGAGCTTGCAGAGCAAGAATCTTATAGTCTATCAGTAAAGGTGACAAAAAGAAAGTTCAACATGGAGAAGATCTCCCCTATGACCCTTTTCACCTTAACACACAGGCTTTATCTGGGAGGAGTTTATGTAAAACTATTAGCATCTATATGAACTTTCTCAAAGAAAGTCTGATGTCTAATTTAAACATACCTTGTTGAAGCTGAGTTGCACTCATGCTGCCACTCTCCAAGCCTCACTGGTCTGTCTCCATGGCAGCTGAAAACATGAAGGGCTCATTATCCAAACAGATACAACTAAGTATCTTTTTGCCTTATTTTATGAAATATTTCAGATTAACATCTATCTACTTTAAAAATGGAATATTAAATACTTAATATTTGTTTTTAATAACACTATGTCATAAATGCCCTGTCTACAGTACCATATAACATGTTAGCATACTAGCATCTGAACACAGTTCTAGGGGGACTTTCAAAGTAATTTAGCACCAATCTGTGTTACCTTTACTTCATTTACTGACCTGCATGAAACAGACGTGGCCCCGAGCAGAACAGTTCTGGAAATTCCATCATTAAACTGAAACAACAGGATGCATATTTAGAAAAGGTCACTTTTTATACTAATTTTATTTGTAAATCACAGAATCACTCTGGTTGGAAAAGACACCGGGATCACTGAGTACAACCGCCTACCCTACAAGTTCACCCCTAAGCCATATCCCTTAACATCTCCTCCAAACGATCTTTAAGCACATGCAGGGATAGCGACTCAGTCATCTCCCTGAGAAGCCCATTCCAGTGCCTGACCACCCTTTCTGTGAAAATTTTTTTCCCAATATCAACTCTAAACCTACCCTGTTTTAACTTGAACCCCTTCCCTCTTGTTCTGTCACTAACTGCTTGTGAGGAGAGACCAGCACTGACTTCTCCACAACATCACAGAATATCACAGAACATTAGGGATTGGGAGGGACCTTGAAAGATCAGCTAGTCCAATCCTCCTGCCAGAGCATGACCACCTAGACCAAGTCACACAGGAACAGGTCTAGACAGTCTCTAGAGAAGAAATCCTTTCAGATTGTTCAGCTTTCATTAAAAACTGATAAGCCAAACCAGAAATTACATAGGGAAACTGTTGTAGATGATCATGAAACGCACCTTTTGAAACAACCGGAAACCCCCACTAACAGGATAAAAATAGCAGTAGCTAAATTAAATCGCTGACATAATAGTAATAAAAAACAAAAGCACCGAAATCATAGCAGAAATGGCTTTAACACAAATATTATATCCACTGCTCTTATCAAGCAATTTTCTAGTATAGCTACATAAACAAAATAAAGATTTAGTGCTGTGTGTAATAGATGTCACATGACTGGTTGTATATCTTTGATGTGATCACATTCATACCTTTGTTTTCTGTTTTATTCATTCATCTCCCTGATGAAACATTCTGGATGCTGTAATCTAAATGTGTCAAGAAGATTCATGGATTAAACTACATTTGTGGAAGTTGCCTGTCTGTTGCCTGTTTAGCATAAAAAATTAACTCTCTTAATAAAACCTTTTTGCTACTTTACAATTAGTCATAGCTGGTTATCTTCTACAGAGAAGTACTTTAAGTACTTTGTACTACAATCAGAGTTTCATAACATGCCACTACTTGGAATTATAAAGACATACTCAGCTCTGGAATATTTATTAGTTATTTTTGGTTTAGGGGTTTTTGTGGATTTGTTGTTTTAGGTGGTTTCGGGGTTGGTTTTTTTTAATCTCTAGAATGTACTTAACTCTTAAATTTCAAGTCCGTGATACTCCAGAACTTATAGGAAGAAAAGGGTTACCCTACTGCCTACAGGACACACGTGTGTTTGTGGAACAAGCAATCACTTACTCTTCATAATTTGTGCCTACTTCTATGCATTGAGAACAGTACTGGCCATGAGAAAGGTGAAAAGAATGAGAAAAGGTAGATTCTCTAGCCCCGACACGTAATATTGATAAACTCCCAGATTCATTTTCAAGTGTCATTGAATGTCCGGAAAATTGAATGTCTTGGAAAGCTCAAGTAACGAAGTACTAAAAAAGAGGCTATACTCACTGCACTCTTCCGTTTGGGCAGAAACAACTTGCAATGAATGCTCACCAGAACACACATTCTTGTAAAACTTGACAAGTTTGGCAAGGCAAATAGGCTCACGAGGCTAATACCAAAGAACCACTAGGGTGTTAATAGCTTTATATCACACAAAACGTAAAATGGATGGACTTCAGATGTTGCAAACCACAAGATACAAATCTGCATGGTTATTGCAGAGTATTAGGGATTGGGAGGGACCTTGAAAGATCATCTAGTCCAATCCAAGACCCGACTGGACGGGTTCCTGTGTGACTTGGTTTAGGTGATCCTGCTATTGCAGGCGGATTGGACTAGATGATCTTTCGAGGTCCCTTCCGATCCGTAATGATTCTATGATTCTATGAATCCCCCTGCCATAGATTACAACACCTATCTCCTTACCTGTTTCTCTGACAAATATGTCCTTGCTCTAGAACTACAGAAGACCCAACTCTATTTTATTCCTGAATGACAAGTCACCAATGCTAAATTGCACGGCCCCGACTTGGTAAGTGGGGTCACATCAAGTACATTTTGTCCCTCAGGCAGCAAAAATTTAAGAGCTCCATAAATGTGTCAAGAAGACAAAAACCTCATAAAGCTGATATAAATTTAATATGAGTGATCACTATTCTAGATTTTCCTGCAGGTATCAGTAAAATTTCTTTTTCCCCCCCCCCCCCCTTTATTATTAACAGCTTCCTGAGTAACCACAGAGAAGGACACTTAAATTATGGTGTGGGGCACTCAAACGTTGGGTTTTTTTTAGAAAACATTTTAAATAAATTGATATCTATATCCTGCAAAACATGCTGTTGGCAGCCCTATCGGATTTGCTCATTAACTCTGTTACAAATATAAAATGATCATTTCTGTACAGGACATGCAACAAAAAAAAGATGCTTTAGCTACTGAAAACAAATAATTTAAACTGCTGTACATTAAACAGTCTCTATGTTACTTATTCTAAAGGGGAAAAATACAACCTTAAACCAGTAACTGAATGGAATATTACAGATGAACCCTCAAAAATCAAAAAGTAGAATGAAATGCCAAATTTCTTAGTTCTTGCAGGGAAAGCTTAAGGAACAGACACAAAGTTTGTTGCTTTCTGCAATTTTGTGGCGGTTCCTGTCACAAATTTTATGGATTACTGCTAAAAGGGAAATTGCAGCGTCTGAAAACACTATAGAAAATGAGGTGTCCAAACAAGCAGGTCAATAAGATCTCTATTAAAAATAATCAAGAAGCATTAGAGCAATGCAGCACTTTCTGCAGCACCATTTAACATTTAACTCATAGACTAACTCACTCATAGACCAAATAAACAACGTGATTAAAAGCTACTCTTTCTTCTTGAGTTATGCCCGGTGTGCTGAAGAACTGGTAATAAGAGACTTTCGTAATCAATTTCTCTCACTGCCTATCTGAAAATACAGAATTTTGCATTGCTGCAAATTTTATCCAAGAAGTCCGAGCCGATTAAATTTCTGTTTTCCTCCAAAAAGGACTCAACACACTCAGTGAGACACTGACTGCATCAGTCAGGGACCTAGATTCACCCAGATGTTATTAGAATCTGGATTTTACCTGTGTCACTTGTTGGCTATAATGGCCAGACCTGGAACAAACTGTAATTAGCAAAAGTGCTAATGAGGTGAAAACAACACAGAGGGTTCACTCATCACTGGAGAGTCCCAGGCAAAAAGGGATCAGCTCATGCCTGAGCCTGGCTCTGTTATTTCTCACCCTCAGAGGATAAAAACTAGCAGTCGTTTTCCCTGTGGTAGAGGAGCATCTTCCCCTCTAACAGGAGACAAGGTTTCCATGAGCTTTCTCAGGCTAGTGTGATGGTTTTCCACAGGCTGTGGGTCATCCCAGCACCTGATCACTCCTGTTGGGCTCTCTTTCTCAAAGCCAATGCTTCCTTTCCGGGGAAGTTGCCTGCTCTATGTTTTCAGGGCCAGCCCTCTACTCCAGTACATCATCCTCCACAGGATCGGAATGTCTTCCTTCACGCACATCACCATGATTTTGCAAAGACTCTTCTCCTTTGCTGATCTCTAGGGTGTCCACATGCTTACTCTCTTCTCCAATACCACATTCTGAAGGTAAAATAGCTTCCATAGTCTGCTCAACCAAGTAATCATATGGCTTCACCCAAAACAAAAAGCCTTAAACCAACAAGAAGCAGGAAACTTGTCCCTCAGGTTTCCCCCTCCCCAAAATATGTTTGTTTGCAGAGGTGCCAAATGGTTCAACCTTCCAGAGGTGGGTAACTGGAGCTGGGGGATCTTCTGTCTTTGCAAAGCCTGTACCCAGGTTGTGTCAGCATCTCCCTTCCCCACTACCTAAAACTCCGTCAGGCTCAAACTACAACAACATAACATAATTATCAGTCCAATTTTATATTTTTTAGCCTCTTTTGCTTCTCCAGTCAAGAAAAACAATACAATCTACAGAAATCCTAATGCTGCCAGTTTCAGGGATTGCTAAAAAGAACCCTGTTACATGAGTTACCCATGTGCAAATATTATTTCATCCCAGAATGTTTAAAATAGAAACTATTAAAAAAAAAAAAAGCAGCCACTGTTCAATTCTATTAATACACCTACTAACACAGGTTGCTGAATATTATTGTTGCTACATTAACCATAAAGATTCAATTTATACGATAAAACATCTGCTGCTTATAGTAAAAACAGTCAAGTTTCTCCCAGAAAAATAATGGATACTTCCCAGAGCATATATCGCTTGTAGATAATAGCGCTCACCTGAAGGGTTAAAGTAGAAGGTACGGGTCTGCTGCACATCTTTCACGCAGATTTCCTGGAAGATTCACATGTCCGAGTGCTCTCTGTCTTTCCCAAATCAGTGTTTCTGCTGTCGGTGAGGTCCTCGGCTGTCAGCTGCTTATTAGCTGGGTTGTATTTGATAGCTTGCAGAAGCTAGCCCATGTTTATTTGTCACTGTAGTGGGTTATGAGTAGAAAATGACCATAAACCTCCTGAATGGCAGTCAGCTCTTTAGATTTTTATAGATAATACAACTGTTTGCAGTCCTGACTACATGTAGAAAACATCATGTTATTTAAATTAGTCTCAATAACTCAAGTGATTGAAGTTATTAACTTCAATTAACTTGTGAAATTAACTCAATATGGACTGTGTTAACCTAATTATAGTAATATTTTGCTAAGATCTATAATTACAGCAAAGTGCACAAAGCCGTGGTTTGCCCTCCACAAAACTTAATTTAGGCTTCAGCAAATTCATTAAGGTCCTCCATTAGCTCCAAAAGGCATTAAACTTAGCAGGAAATAGTATTGTCACATAACTCAGTAGTGACAGGGGTCCTGACACAGGAGATCAGCCTGAATAAGTACCGAGAACTAAATCATGTACCTACTCATTAACATCAGCTCATTGAAATCACTGCAAGTGACCAATGCTAAACTAAATGCTAATTAAGAACTTCATGCTTGTCCTCTAAATAAAATTTGTAGGAATAAAAATGTGGCATCAAGTAGCATTGGATAGTTTTTAAATAAGATTTTAAATTCTCCCAAAAAAGCAGGAAAACTAAACTCATCTCCAATGACAATCTGATAATTTTTAATACTGCTCCTTCGCAGTCTTTATCATTTCAAAGTTGTGTAGATATGGAGCCTGGGGTGGATCAAAAGGGGTGGTTAGCAGATTGAGAGGTTCTCCTCCTCCTCTGCTCTGCCCTGGTGAGACCTCATCTGGAGTATTACTTCCAGTTCTGGGCCCTTCAGTTCAAGAAGGATACAAAACTGCTGGAGAGTCCAGCACAGAGCCACGGAGCTGATAAAGGGAGTAGAACACCTCCCTGATGAGGGAAGGCTGAGGGAGCTGGGTCTCTTTACCTTGAAGACAAGGAGATGGAGGGGTAACCTCATTAATGTTTATAAATATGTGAGAGGTGGGTGTCAGGAGGATGGAGACAGGCTCTGCTCAGTGTCATCTAGTGATGGAACAAGGGACAATTGGTGTGAGCTGGAACATAGGAGGTTCCACATCAATATGAGAAGGAAATTCTTCACACTGAGGGTGACAGAGCACTGCAAGGGGCTGCCCAAAGGGGCTGCGGAGTCTCCTTCTCTGGAGATGTTTCAGACCCACCTGGATGTGTTCCTGTGTGACTTGGTCTAGGTGGTCCTGCTGTTGTGGGGGGATTGGACTAGATGATCTTTCAAGGTCTCTTCCAATTCCTAATGTTTTGTGATTCTGTGATTAAGGACCCAGTTTAGCGGTGGACTTGGTAGAGTTAGGTTGATGACTGGACTTGATCTTAAAGGTGTTTTTCCAACCTAAACAAGTCAATGATTTGCCTGCTTGTTTTCCAACCTTTGGCCTCTCCATTATTTCCAGAGTGTGAAATATATAAGCAACTATCTGAAGAGATATAAAAAGGCAGGGATACTGCAACACAAGTGACAATTTGAAGAGCTGCTTTCAAGTAAATAGAAGCAAAGCGTTTAACTGAGTAGTTGAATCTCTTAAGTCAACCACTTTAAATGGTGCATAAACTCAATATTTAAATGCTAAATTACTCTGCCTCAGCAAAAAAATACCAAGAATTACACATGGGATAGTAATGAACACAGTAATTTTTTTATTGTAAGATTACGGTTTAAAGGATGGGGTAAAATCTCCCAAAAAATCCAAGTTTGTGGCTGGGATTTTAACTATCTGCTAATACTAATTTCCTTTTTAAACATGTACTGCAGGTGCATATCACTCAGGGTGACTCCACTGTGAATCTACCAAATTCCTCACAATTGAGCAGTCCTCTACTTCCTCATTGATAGGAAGTACCTCCCAAGGACTGGAAGGTACCCATGTTTTTTCATTTCCTTAAAGAACATGTCATCGGGGGATAATGCAAGGAACACTATAAGAGGTACAAAGTCAAGGCTGTTTGTGAAATTTCACACTGATATGAGCTTTTATCCAATAAATAAACCTGTTCACATTTAGCATGTGTGCTTATCACCTCTTTGGACACTACAAGCCTCCTAGAAACCTTCTCTAGCTAATTTCCACTGACCAAAGACTGTAAAGCTCAACATAGCGATGTTGTCCCTGCCAGCTAGGCTTCCATTATATATGTAATACCTATTCTCAGAAGACAACTTGAACATAATGAAGTGAGACTGCAAGAGGTATTTTCAGTAGAGTTTTCTTTCTCCCAACTCTAAAATGTGAGAGTTACAGAATGAGGCCCATATGGCCAGTACTTTTGTTGCCATATTATTATCAGAAGTGCATGACATTTCAAACTATCAGGAATTAAAATGAGTAATTTTTATTTTATACCAGATGTTTTCTTAAATAATTGTTAGCATACTGGTTGGAATATTTCATCACCGTATCACAGCAAGCGGAAGACAGCAAACAATTTTAAATAACAACAAGAAGAAAGTAATGCAAGAGATAAACTGGGAGATAATGACAAAGAAATGTGAAAGACAATTGAGCTGCTTATAGTATTTAAATTGTAATCACAGAATCACAGAACATTAGGGATTGGAAGGGACCCTGACACATCATCTAGTCCAATCCCCCTGACACAGCAGGATCACCTAGATCCAGACGCACAGGAACATGGCCAGGCAGGTTTTAAACATCTCAAGAGAAGGGAACTGCATAACCCCCCTGCACAGCCTATTCCAGTGCTCCGTCACCATCACTGGGAACAAGTTCCTTCTCCTATTGATGTGGAACCTCCTATGTTCCAGCTCACACACATTGCCCCTTGTTTTATCACTAGATGACACTGAGCAGAGCCTGGCTCCATCCTCCTGACACCCACCCTTCATATATTTATAGACATTAATGAAGTCACCCCTCAGTCTCCTCCAAGCTCAAGAGACCCAGCTCCCTCAGCTTTTCCTCATAAGGTTGGTACTCCACTTCCTTCATCACCCTCGTTGATCTGTGCTGGACTCCCTCCAGCAGCTCCACATCCCTCTTGAACTGAGGGGCCCAGAACTGGACAATACTCCAGATTTGGTGTCACTAGGGCAGAGTAGAGGTGGAGAAGTACCTCTCTTGATTTGCTAACCACTCCACTTCTGATCCACCCCAGGATGCTGTTGGCCCTCTTCTGATCCGCAAGAGCACACTGCTGGCTCATAGTCATCCCTCTCTCCTACACTGCTCTCCAACAGGTCATTCCCCAACCCATAGTGATACCTGGGGTTGTTCTCGCCCACATATAAGACTCTACACTTGTCCTTGTTAAATGACATCAAATTCTCCACAGCAATGCATCAAGATATTTAATCAGAGTATTTTAACTTATTCACAAAAACATATGTCACGCATAAAGGGGACTGATTCTGCCCGTGTTAAGAAAACAAACGAAAAACCATCAAAATCAGTTTGGTTGGATTTTTATATTTTCTAAGAAGTCAAACAAGGAGAATGGCAGCTGCAGAGCTTTGTGTGTTTTGCACTAGTTAAGAATATGAAAACTGAAAGACAATTAGTGGATTAACTAATCAATTAATTGACTAACAAGGATGAAAGATTCATGCAACACTGCAGAGATTTAAATAATCACTGTGATAAACACACGTGCAGTTTCTAACAAATTAATGAGATATGTTAACCTAGTCTGCAGAACCAAGCTCCTCAAGCTGGATGATTATCTATTTTGTTCACACATCTGAACTTACTTTTCAGGATCTCAACCCAGAACTCCACTACTGAGTTGCACATCTCTATATCTTGTAGCAAACTCACAGTTTTTAATCAGCTTCTCTTTTTCCAAAGCTAATTTCTGCTAGTGAATCAAATTCTAATCATATTCAATTAAACAGTTCAAGACTTACCTGCTTGGTTAAGGTTACCATATGGCCCTCAGCACTTGGTTTGGCATGAATTACAGCCACATGCTGCTTGTAGACCAGCAGGAGCTAGGAGAAAGGGAAAAAGAACAACAGCATATGGGGAGAGGGATATTGCAGTGGTGGTGGAAGGAGAAAGGACAGAGAACTGCAGGAAAACAGAACTCAACTTCTGTTTCAGAGAGCAGCTTTTCATCCACTGAAGTTCCTAATCTGGTATCCTGATGTTGTCAATAAGCGAGGCAGCAGGAATTTGTAAAATATAAAAGCAAAATAAAGCCAGACACTGTGCAAATGTATGGAGACATGAAGTGTCCATTTCACAGAACAATAGGGATTAGAAGGGACCTTGAAAGATCATTTAGTCCAACCCCCCTGCCAGAGCAGGATCCTCTAGACCAAGTTGCACAGGAGCTTTACATTTAAAGGGCCTTTAGCAGAGATGTTAAATCTTAAACCTTTGCCTGAATTCTCTGTTAGTGAACTAAGATTGCCCAAGTCTTGGGAAAAAAAAATAGTAATAAGAGTAGTTAGAAGGCAAAAGCACTAATTCTAAGCTTCCTGCCACAATTAATAAAAAACCCAAGCTCTCGCTTTGACAGAGAACATTTTATTTTCTAACATGGATACTGAAGTGTGACATTCAGTAAGATCTGGGCAAACTTTTCCAAGCTGAATTTCCTGCCCATAGCATTCATCAAAGTGACTACACTCTCTTGAGCTTCATTACTTCTGATTTCTATTAACATAAGGGAGATTAATATCAGTAGTTGCAAAGTGTACTGCACATTTAGGTCACTTTTTTAATAAAAGGAAAACATAGCAATAAGAATAAAAAATATTGTCTTGTAATTAATAAATAATAACAACAATAAAATGTAATAATAAATGGGCTGCATCAAAAGCAGTGTGGCCAGCAGATCTAAGCAGGTGATACTGCCCTTCTATTGCGCCCTAGTAACACCTCACCTGGAGGCCTGCATCCAGTTGTGGAGCCCCCGACACAGGAAGGATCTGGACCTGTACAACTGTGTCAGAGGAGGCTGTGAAAATGATCAGAGCACCAGAGCACCTCACTTACACGGACAGGCTGAAAGGAGTTGGGGCTGTTCAGCCCGAATGGAAAACTGGGGGAACCTTCCAATAACCTATCAGAAGGCTGGGGAAGAACAATTCAATAGGGCAGAGAACGACAGGATGAGGGCTCATGGATTGAAGCTGGAAAACGGTAAGTTTAGGCTGGACATCAAGAAAAGTTCTGTAATCTGAGGGTGGTTATCCCTGGAAGAGGGTGCTGGGAAAGTTGGTGGAAGCCCCATCCCTGGAGCCAGTCAAGGTCAGGTTTGACGAGGCTCTGGGCAATCTGGTCTGGCTAGTGATGGCCCTGCTTGTTCCAAGGGGGTTGGACTAGGTGACCTGTAGATGTCACTTCCAACCCAATATGTTCCATGATTTGCAGTAGACGAAAGTGATAGTGGATTACTAACAACTTTCAAACAGACAAATACAGCAAGAAGGAGAAAGCAAAAAGATCAGAGAACAGTGAGTTTCCATTACAATTCAAAGATATTTTCATATTTTAAGTCATAAAATCAATTTCCCGATACAAAACACAATATATACAGCTTTCTGTCTGTCTTCAGCCTATTTTCCTCTTTCCTTCAGTGTACTGCAACCGAGTAAGGTCAGCACCTTCTGTTATTGAGACGTCAGCTATGCCTCCTTTCATCTGTAAAAAGGTATTAATTGATTATAGCAATATTAAATTGATGTGGACTGTCTAAAATACATGCCCTACCTTGTACTAAGGGAAAAGAGCAGACACAGTTTCAAAACTACTTCAGACTGTATTTGCCAAAATAAAACCCATGCAGTATTATCAGTAATATTCAAAAGCAACCCCAAAACTAAAACCATTTCAACAAAAACACAATGGTATGTCTGATTTTATTATTAGTACAATGTGTGAAGTAGTGGAACATAGGCTGCAAGACACAGCTGTTGGACAGGGAGAATTTTTCCCTCTTTGGTAGGTAACTAAATAATTACAAAACCCAAAGAGACTAATGAATGTTTGCTCAGTATTCAGCACAGTCCAACACCACAGAGGTGCAAAATACCATGAGACTCCAAATAGGAACTATTTTAGGTCAGTATTTAAATTGACTACAACTCAGAAACTAATTACAGATTTACTTCAGACTTCACAGAAAATGAAGCTTTAATGAAAGACCATTAACTGGAAAGAAAGGGGAAAGGCATTTTTTTCACATGAAACACAGAAAATGAGTTGCTACTTACGAGTGAGAGAGAAAATTGAAACTTCTACATCTATGCAGAGGCCAGTTCTGCCCTACAACAATAAATAACGTAATTGTGCTAAACTATACACACGCAATAATTGAAATTAATTAATTAAAGAGAATGTGTGGAGCAGGAAATGTGGCACTGAGCATGCACACACCCTGTGATACAAAGGAATGCTCTTTCGTCTTAGTTTTCAGGATGAGGCCGAGTCAACTCCAGCTTTATTTCAGTCTAAAATGCCATCAACTTTGCATTCTAGCTTTCACACTTGACGTCTATCTTGAAATTCATACACATGCATGTCTGATGCATATTCATCTATTTGAAGTCAGCGAGGTATGGTAGTCATGTAATTATGAAGCTAGCAACTTTGATGGTAACATCTAGATTTTCACACAGTATATAAAAAGGTAGGATGTTTCTTGGATCATTTTTCCTCTTGGATTTGACAGAATCACAATGTTTTCCAACCTTCTATGACATAAAGATCTATCAGTAGTTCTCATGTGCAAGTGCTTTGCAAAGAACGAATGTTACAGAGGGTGCAAAGACTGTTCAAATGTCACTGGACCACCAGTTGTAACTGTTGATTTACTTCTAAAGTGGTAGCACACCTAGAAATAATTTTATGTGTGTACATGTTAGATATGGCTTATGAGGAGAGGCTGAGGGACTTGGGGCTTTTTAGTCTGGAGAAGAGAAGACTTAGAGGGGATTTGATAAATGTTTATAAGTATCTGAAGGCTGGCCAGGAGGTGGGGGACAGGCTCTTTTCACTTGCTCCCTGTGATAGGACAAGGAGCAATGGGTGTAAGTTGCAGCAGAGGAGGTTCCGCCTCAACACAAGGGGGAACTTCTTTACTGTGAGGGTCACAGAGCACTGGAACAGACTCCCCAGGGGGGTCGTGGAGTCTCCTTCTCTGGGGACTTTCAAGGCCCGCCTGGATGCGTTCCTCTGTGATCTGTGTTAGATAGTTTTGTCCTGCTCCGGCAGGGGGGTTGGACTCGATGATCTCTTGGGTCCCTTCCAACCCGTAACATCCTATGATATGGGAGACGTTTAAAACCCACCTGGATACGTTCCTGTGTGACTTGGACTAGGTCATCCTGGTCTGGCAGGGGGATTGGACTAGATGATCTTTTGAGGTCCCTTCCAATCGTTTATGATTCTATGATTTCATTTGACTGATTGATCTGATGAAGCCAGTGCAGCAGAAGCAATTTGTCATTCCAAGCAACTCTCAGCTTAATCTCACTTAAAGAAAAAAAAAAGACCAAACAAAACCAATCAAGGAAAACAAAGAAGTTCAGCTGCCATTTTCAGGTTTTTAGAAGCCTCCCTAATAGTCTGTGATTCTGAGGTCCCATCCAAATCCCTAATGTTCATTGATGAGGAGTGTAAAAATAATTAGTTCAATGTCTGTGTTATTTCAAAACTTTACTAAGGAAGGATTCATTTACCAAAAAATGTAGAACTTTTTGTAGGTACTAAGGAAAAGACTGCAAAGAACTTCGCTTTAAATTCCTTTTGGTCTAATGTAATAAGGAAATATTTGGCAAAAGAAGGAAAATTAGTTAGGAATGGAAAGAATTTTGGGTTTTTTACTGCTGAATTAATGGTAAAAGAACCCACATGTATGGATATTCTCCACTGAAGAGTAAGATACACCGCATGTTTCTATTTTGCTTTAATTACAATGGTGATAATGACAATCCTGTCAGAAGGAAAAAGATAATGGAGTTAAGAGTTTCAAATATGAGAAACCACAAATTTCTTTCAACTCATCTTCCAAATGACAGAGAAGTGCTAGCACTTGGTATTTGGAATTAATGGAGATGATGTTTACTGCTGAAAGAATCTTTCTATCTTTTCAGTATAGTTTTTTAGCATTTCTATTTTATTTCAGTGTATTAATAAATACACTGTATGCTATAATTACAGGGAGACAATAAAAAAAATCAACACAAAATGCATTTAAAAGCACTTTTTGTGTTATAAAACAGAACAGATCACACATAAACTCTGAGTAGATTTTTCAGTTTTTCTTTTAAAAAACCTGATTTGTTTCAGGATTATTCTCTGGAAATTATATAGGCACAGGTGCTATGCATCAAAATAATCAAATTAATATTTCCAAGAAATAGAAAACAATATTTCCATTTGTCATTAGATATTCTGTTTGAAAATAAACAAGATTTTTGGGTTGAGAAGCATCACAGGCAGCAGGAGCTGCAGCTATAGTCATTACCCTCCTTCCCTGAATTTTATGCCTGCAATGCTCAGTACCTAGGAGACCCCAAGAATTTGGCAGGCAGTGGTATTGTTTGAATATTCTTAGATGTAGTCAGCTAATGTAATTCATATTTTCACCAAAAATCCTTGATGCAGTTCTGCAAGTGGTTACACAAGAGCCCATTTCAAGAACCTACAGAAGTCTGCTATATCATCAAGTCGTCAAAGGAGTCGGAGATTCTTACTCAGAGTAATATTTGCAACAAATGCAAAGCAAAAACCCCCAGCAGCAGCATGAATTACAGGCATTATGTACCCTTTCCATTAGGATAAAAAGCTTCAATCCTGACTGCGATTGGCACCCACATCAGAGAATTGTGCATGGAAAAGCATTTGAGGAGTCAGTCTGTATTTTCTCTTTCCTGATTAGCACCAGCCACAATGTCTGCATAAGAAATTCCCCTGTGAAAGTACTCATTTCAAGTACTTAAGGAAAATAGGGTCTCCACTGTAATTGATGGTCAGTTTCCCATATTATAATTTGCTGAGAAACTTTGAGCCAACCCATGATTTAGAGCCATAATTAGACTTACTCTGGGTGTAAAAGTAAGCCAGCCTCTCATTAAAGTCTCCATAGTGCACATGTTTTGGTGTGCACCTAACAGCATTGTTTCAAGAGAAAATAAGGAATAAATAACATTAAAACTTCCATCCTTTCAGCATAAAAGGATTCAGGAGAACAGTCCATCACAAAGACTGACCCAAACTTTGCCAGTTCTTTTAACTATATTAGCTGCCTAGTACGTAGTGTTTCCTCTTACTATTCATCACAAGTCTCCTCTTCATCAAATTTACAAATCTTGCAGCACTTTTGCAACACTAAATTCTGAAAGAGCTTTTATGAATTTTAATAAATCTTCGGCATAAATAATCCAAGGCAGGCAGGTATTATTCTTAATTTACAAATGAGAGAGATGGCACATAGAGAAGTGACCGTGCATCAGTTTTGCAGAAAGAAGTCTGAACGGAAGCCAGGTTTACACCTTGGGATTTCTTTCACAGTCTACTGGCCATACCTAAATGCATTTCTTATGTTCTCCAAACTAGGTAGTTCACAGAATCACAGAATCACTCTGGTTGGAAAAGACCCCTGGGATCATCGAGTCCAACCATCTACCCTACCTTACAAATGCAGCCCTAAACCAGATCACTCAACACCTCATCCATATGATCTCTTAACACATCTAGTGGCTTGTGATAACCTCTTCACAGAATTCTGGATGAGCAGGCAGAGACCTTACTACTACATATTGAGTAAAAGTGGGCCAGCCTCTATTTTTAAGCAGGTGAACATTTCTTTTCCTAGTAATTTTTACAGATCTTTTGAGCAGGTGCAGTAAGGAAAACATAAGATTGTACTTTCTGCTAACTTAAGCGACCATTCTGCCATGTAGTTGCTTTCCCACTCAACCTGTGGGTGAATTGCTGCTCTCTGAACAACTGAGGTCAAGAGTTGTTTCAATATGCCTAATGTGCTATCTTGCTAACACAAGATCAGTTTTCACTTTTTAATTCTTCAGCAAAAGCTTCACAGACATGTCAGTAACTTTTAAGCTAATTTTCACAAAAGAATACATTGCCCCTTCTAATGTACTGGTGTGTAGGGCACTTACTGTTCCAGTGGTCAGTATAATCTTCAGAATTAGATTGTATGGCGACAGTCTACAGCCTTGTCTTCTCTCTTCACAGAATCACAGAACATAAGGGATTGGAAGGGACCTCAAAAGATCATCTAGTCCAATCTCCCTGACACAGCAGGACCACCTAGATCCAGTCACACAGGAATGTGTCCAAGTATATTTTAAACATCTCCAGAGAAAGAAGACTCCACAAACCCACTGGGCAGCCCCTTCCAGGGCTCTGTTACCCTCACTGGGAAGAGGTTCCTTCTCATATTGATGTGGAACCTCCTCTGTCCCAGCTCATGTCTATTGCCCCTTGTCCTATCATTGCATGACACAGAGAAGAGCCTGGGTCCATCTTCTTGATACCCGCCCTTCACATATTTATCAACATTAATGAGGTCACCCCTCAGTCTCCTTTTTTCCAAGCTCAAGAGACCCAGTTTGCTCAGCCTTTGCACATCAGGGAGATGTTCCATGTTTTCATATTACACCTGGTTTCTCAAAACAACTTTGAAAATGTGCTCAATATCATTACTACATAAGTCTCATTGTTATCATTGCTACACAGTGAGGTAAGAATCAGTTACATTAATCCCAAATTTGGGTTCAGGACCATTAATCTAGTTACTGATTTTGTGAAAATCAGCCTTATGAGGATAGGCTGAGGGAGCTGGGTCTCTTTAGCTTGGAGAAGAGGAGACTGAGGGGTGACCTCATTAATGTCTACAAATATTTGAGGGGTGGGTGTCAGGAGGATGGAACTGGGCTGTTCTCTGTGTCATGTAGTGATAGGATGAGGGGCAATAGTTGTAAGCTGGAACATAGGAGGTTCCACATCAACCTGAGAAGAAACTTCTTCCCAGTGAGGGTGACGGAGCACTGGAACAGGCTGCCCAGGGAGGTTGTGGAGTCTCCTTCACTGGAGATGTTCAATACCCGACTGGATAGGTTCCTGTGTGACTTTGTTTAGGTGATCCTGCTGTTGCAGGCAGATTGGACTAGATGATCTTTCGAGGTCCCTTCCAATCCGTAGGGATTCTGTGATTCTATGAAACTCCTTTGGTCTATCAGCACTAGACCAAGTGATCTTTTTCCAAAACCCTGTATATCTATGATAACCCCCATTTTTTCAGGTGGCATCAAGAAAACAATTCAAAACAACATCAGGACCATCCTCAAACCTCAAACATCAGGACCATCCTCAAACCATATTATGACTTTTTATTGTTTAAAAAAAGGAAATCGCTACTTTTTTCTTTCTGAGCAACAAGACTTTACTCTCTTCACTGCAGGTAAACCAAGAACAAACTGGTGAAAAAGAAGTCTTTGGTTAAGGGCTGCCTCAAAGGCCATAAAATAGATTCCAATGCATTGAACAGCCTTTTTCTACAAAGTGAATACAAGGAAAAAATAAAAATATAAATTCCCTAAATTATTATGTGGCAGTTCCACTACAGTTACTATAAGGAGCAGTAACACATCTATTTCAAATATTCACAGAATCACTCTGGTTGGAAAAGACCCCTGGTATCATCGAGTCCAACCATCTACCTTACCTTATGAGTTCACCCCTAAACCACATCCCTCAACACCTCATCCAAACCATCTTTAAACACATCCAGGAACAGTGACAACCACCTCCCTGGGAAGCCCATTCCAGTGCCTGACCATCCTTTCTGTGAACAATTTCTTCTTAATATCAAGTCTAAACCTCCCCTGTTGCAACTTGAACTTGTTCTATCGTTAATCACGTGTGAGAAGAGACCAACACCAACCTTTCCACAACTTCTTTTCAGGTAGTTGCAATCTGAATCAATCAGTTTTGATTCAGCAAAATGTTCCTGCATTTGTGCTGTAGATGTGGGACATGACTGCATTCTCTTCACTAACAACGTGTTATCAATACTTGTCTCTTTAGCCAGTTAGGCTTCTCCAGGCTCTCTTGGCTCCGGACCTCATGTGCAGAAATAAGTGCAGGTACATGGGCAAAGCTTTAGTTTAATCCTTTTATAACTCAAGCAGGGTTGGGTTTTTTTTCCTCTTGTATTTTGAAAATTCAAGTACCACTGATTTTGATGTTGTGTTTGATTAGAAAACATGAAAGTAAGTCCTTTTAAAAACACAACGCTTTCTAAACAAGTTATGTTATGCAACAACAATGTTCTTTAGTTAAGCTAGGAGGAAATACTAATAAGGTGTGCAAAGTGAGAGTGTCTAGCTAATTTATTAGCAAGGGGATCACTCCTAGTCTCAGCTGTGAGATCAAGGCAAACTTCTGTTTACACTGAACTAAGCCATGCTTCGATAATGGGAGCCCTGTCAGGCAAATAAACTAAACCTACTTATTTAAGTCACAGAATCATAGAACATTATGGACTAGAAGGGATCTCAAAAGATCATCTAGCCCAATCCCACTACCAGAGGAGGATCACCTAGAGCAAGTCACACAGAAACATATCCAAGCGAGTTTTAAATATCTTCGGAGAAGGAGACTCCACAAGTAACCTGGGCAGCCCCTTCCAGTGCTGTTACCCTCACTGTGAAGAAGCTTCTTCTCACATTTATGTGGAACCTTGTGTTCCCTTTAATCTAAAAGTTTCCTAACCACCTTCTGAAGTGGGAAGTATATATATATAGCTCATCAAAACCTTTAAGAAGATATTACCAACTGATGTAGAATAAAGATGTTCCATTCCCATCCTCGTGTAATAACCATTGCCTGTGAATATTACCCTATTTGAAAAATTTCACTGACTCCCAGGGCAAAACTATCAACATTAAGATTCTTGTCAATGAGATTATTTGATTTTTAATCTACTAATACTGAAGGAAATCTGACACAGGTTTTGCCTCAGGTATGTATTCTGGCCATGAAGGATGATGGGGGTTTCTATGCCTCTCCTTTCATCAAGGCAATACATCCTCAAACAGGTACAGAAAAGCAAAAATCTCAGAAGCTGCTCCAACACCCAGTAACGCATCTCTTGCATTTAAAAAGCACTTTTTGGTGTTAATGGAGTACTTAATATTTTAAAACGCTGGAGTGATCTAAGAGGATGATTTATTATATTCTGTAGCATGCCCACAAACTTTGTAGACGTACCCAAGCTAGATTAAAATCGGCTAGCACCTGTACTACTCCCATTGTTGCCATAGCAGCCTAGAGCTCAGGATTTGTTATCAATGCCCTGACATGGTTTTGCAGCCACGGGGAGCCTCATGCACGTAAACTGTATGTAAGCCAGGTAGTATTTTTACACTATGGTTGTCCGTGTCACTTGTTAAAATGCAGTATTATAATTCCTAAGAAGTTCAGGATCATTCCTAGCTCAATTCCTGTCCGGGTTCAGATTTTCTTGCAGTGACATGGCATTCTGACTAGTTTTATTAAGCATTCTGAATCCCAAAAGATCCTTATTGTGCTCTGAGTTTTCATAGAAAATTCTGTAGTCCCAACTATGCTATTTTATTTCTTTCCTAGGCTGATTGTTACTATAAAAGAAGACTTAAGCAATCTTCATACTCTAAATGTATTCCAGATTCAAAGACAGAAGTTTTATCAAGCACAAGTGAAAGTAGTAGAACTGAGCTACATTAATTCTAATTATAGATAAACAGCTGAGCCTAGCAGGAGCAAAGCTACATAAATTTTATTAGTTATTTATCTGGATTTCCCAGTTTCCAAGAGTCAATACTCTTAGAATCATAAGGGATTGGAAGGGACCTGGAAACATCATGTCATCCAATCCCCCTACCACAGCAGGACCACCTAGACCAAGTCACACAGGAACATATCCAGGTGGGTCTTAAATGTCTCCAGTGAAGGAGACTCCACAACTCCCCTGGGCAGCCCCTTCCAGTGTTCTCTCACCCTCAGTGTGAAGAAGTTTCTTCTCATACTGATGTGGAACCTCCTATGTTCTAGTATACACCCATTGCTGCTTGTCCTATCACTAGATGACACTGAGCAGAGCCTGGCACCATCCTCCTGACACCCACCCTACATATTCTTCTTGGGATAACTTGGTTTCCTTTGTCCAGAAACTCTAAGAACCTAGTATAATACTATGTTACAAGAAGTCTCACAGAATCACAGAACATTAGGGATTGGAAGGGACCTTGAAAGATAATCTAGTCCAATCCCCCGTGAGGGCAGAACCACCTCCAATCATATGCTCTTGGTAGAAACACGGTATTTATTATTTTTGTTTCATTCAAACTCCAATAAAATTGATTTGAATAAAGAAAATGATCAAATAAAATATGTAAAAGAGCTTTATTTAAAAAAATATTCTTAGCTAAATATTCCTGATTTAATACTACTAAGATTTAAAATACTTGATACTACGAAATACCTGATGCTGCCATTCAGGTGTCAGAGTTAGCCTGGGAAAACACATGATATTCAGTAAACACAGTAAGAGGAATTTCTGACATAGCAATTAAAGGGTGTTAGCCTGATACGTTAATTGCTGCCTCTTCTCCCCATCACCCCAAAATTACTACTATTGCACTGCAGTCAACTTGGTAACAATAAAGCATTATGAAATCTTTAAACTCTTGGCAACAATAATATATGGCAGGGAATAAGAAAATTACTTCTCAAAATGCTTCTCTGAGTCTCAAACAGGTCTAGCCAGACATTTAAACCTGAAATTATCTGAAAGATTAATGGATTTTGAAGTAATTTTGCACATTGTAGAACCCCTGAAGGAAGCCTAAAATTTGTTCCCATGTGTTTTTTTGCAGACCTGTTGCCTACAAGTTTTAATCTGAAATACAGTCATCTGCCCCTGAAAAGAAGCAGTACTCAGATTTCCTTTGTAGCAATAGAACTCCTCACACAAAGACAGTACCCTTCACATGTCAAGGGGAAAACAGTAGAATTGCAGAGACAAAAACTGATGTGAAGAAGAAATAGACAGTTTGGCCTTGTATTTCAAGAGTTTCCTCCTCTATTAGAGACAAGAGAGGATGGTAAAACCCAAGATGCCCTACAAGACAAAAGCTTTTTGTTGTGCTCTCTGCTGTCTAACTGTGCTAGAGGTTACAAGAGTGATGAAAAGCATCATAAATACAAAGAAATAGAGATGGAGTAGCTGAAGGGGTTTGGCCCTTGGAAAATATAAAAAGCCTGTTTAAAACAGTTCTTAGTTCAAAAAGCATTAGTGGTTTTTTTCCCTTTACTAACATTTGTTTTTTAAGTTTTAGGTTAACTTAAATGAGTTTAATTGACATGATATGAAATACCTTACTTGCTTACTTTCAGTTCCTGTTTTCCTGAGGGTAAGGTATCTTCTCTCACATGTAGCAATAATCAGTGATTTCTATCAGCTACTCTATCAGATATTAATTCATTCCTATGGCTTTATCATGGCAATAATCATCTGGCTTTCTTTGCTTTGGATTAAAAGAGTTCCCTGACAAGCTTTCTATTGCGTTTTCATTCATATGTGTTCGGATTAGATAAGCATTTGTTTTAAGAAATTCCAAATTCTATCAGGTAACAGCAGCTTGCCTCAAGATTTTTATTTATGGATACATATATCACTGATAATGTGACAGTAATTAGTAATAATTAATTTCAATTACTATAACAGTGACTATTGAACTAGGCAAAAAATATAATGCAAAATACAACCAATATTCACTGTGTGGGTGGATTTCTTCTTTAGACTCTATCAAACACCTGACATCTATTTCTTAAAGAAAGATTTAGATAGACATTTTGATTTATTTGTATGTGCTTAAGCAACCTTACACACCCATCAGAAGGCTAAGGAATTGATGAGATGAACAAAAATCTAGAAGTCTAGTACAAGTGTTTACCTTCCTTATTAGAACCTGAGCACCAGCCATGTTTTGCCATCTAGACAAACATAATTTATGATTTTAAAAAGCCCCAAACTGCTGAAAGTGTCACTGAATGCCTGAGTTGTTTTGCTCTGCCTTTTTATTTTGTCTAAGAAGCACTCGACCTCAAGTGGAGGAAAGCAATAAAAGTTTTGGAAATGAGAGCTCTGGAAAAACTCAAGGCTAACCAATTACGAGACTTTCAGAAGGTTTTGTCTTGATTGAAGTTGTTGAGTGGCAACTGACATGAAAATAAAGTACTGTCACAGCTGATCACCTTGCCTTGGGCTCAGAAGAAAACCAGATGTTAAAAGCCTTTTGTGGAGAGTGTGATAGTTTCCATCTGCAGATAAAGATTAGTGGCAAAACTACCGTATCAAGCAACATTTGCAATGATGACTGAGGTCTTGAGGCCAAGATTTTGTAGCTGTCTTCACCTTCCCCCATACATAATAAGGATGCAGGCAAGAATATGAGGTGGTGAATTTTAAGACTATCTTCAAGTTATCTCAGATGTTGTTGAGCAATAGCCATCCAAGCAATCGATTCTGTTCAGCTCCCTTTCAATTTGAAACACACAGAGTTCTGCTCTGCTAGTTCCCAGGTTCCAGCTACTTGCTTTCCTGTCTTAATGCTGGCAACACCTCTGTCTGATTAAGGAAATAGATGTTCATATTCAACATTTGGGACAAACATTAGGATCCCAAGACACTTGTACTGGAGGCCAAAGGGGAGGTAGAACAATC
Source organism: Rhinopomastus cyanomelas (assembly GCA_013400115.1). NCBI lineage: Eukaryota > Metazoa > Chordata > Aves > Bucerotiformes > Rhinopomastidae > Rhinopomastus > Rhinopomastus cyanomelas. The sequence goes on from VXBP01004344.1 coordinate 28,341, forward strand.
TGTTTCAAGCAAGAGCATGGCTTTATTTTTCTTTTGTCTCACAAACACCCGGCTAATTGTACTCAGCATTAAAGCGGGGAAAGGAAAAGCTGAAGTTCCTTCTTCACCTGAACTTTTAATAGGCAATCTTCCCTAAGAAAAGAAAACCTTGCCTGAGAATAAAACATACAAAGCCTTAATTTTTACTGGGGTCAGACCAGAAAGAGAAGAAAACAACACAATAAGAGATCTTGCTGCCTGACAAAATGGACTTGTATTTGCAGAATAAAAATGGGCCGACTACTGTGCAGACAGCTCAGACATGCCAGTTTGGTCAGCATGATGCACTCTAAGCCACTCAGAAGAACAGCAGGAGTCTCATGAATTTTCACTTGCTTCCCAAAGTGCCCGTCTTGGCTCAACTATGAAGTTATAATTCAACCACAACCTCACCGTTAAACACACACTCATTCACTCACCACCATCTACAGATTTACTTGCAAGATGCCTGTAAATTAAGTCTAACATAGAATTTTGCAAGCAGAACTCTGTCAGCCTGTGTTTCCAGCACTGGACTTCTCCCAGTGTGGTTCGGAGTGGGCCTAATGTCTTTGAATCATGTAGCAAGGCTTTAACTAGAGAGTACCATATTACTATTCAAATACTTTGCAAGTAGTAACTTTGATGTCTAACTTCTCACACTCTCTAAGTGTTTTTAATTTTTTCTGGACTTATAAGTCTCATGGGAGCATGTCTTAGCAGTAATTTCTCCCTGAGCTCCTACAGTCAACAGACTACAGCATCCATGACATCTGATGCAAGTCTTATTATATTCTTGGAGTAGGAAAACCTAATTTTGGCAAACTAAACAGACCCACCTGGCTGTCTGGGAGAGACTAGAACACTGCAAATTACATCCCTACATGTAAAAATTAACATCAGAGCTCCTGAGCAGAGCATCCAAATCACAAATGGAGATTGCCTCTGCCTCAATCAAGCTCACTACTTCCCACTCCTCTGTCCACATTGCTCTGTTTTTTACTCCACTCTCCACACTAATTTTTTCCTCCTCTAGCATTTATCTTTTTCTGACCCAGCTTTTGTCTCCCCAGCCTTCCAAAGCTGCAGCCTACGCCTTTATCTCTAACTGAAAGCCTGTCAAGGTGTATGCTTTTTTGCTGCTTCAGTTATTAGCAGAGGAGAAACAGGCTTCTTCCAGCTGCAATCCTGACTGGATCCTCTGAGTTAATAGAGCATTGTCTTGTCTGCAGTGGGAGCTGCAAGAGAACTAAGAACAGTCACTCCCCGCTAATAATGGAATACCTCTAAGCTTTGACTTCTCAGTACATAGGATTTTGCTAAGGCTTTTGGTTTAGACACATCTGAGTAGCTTCCATGAAAGTCAGAAGGCACTTCCTCACAGAAACCACTTCTCTGCCAAATTTTGAAATTCCCACTAGACAGAGATAGATACTAGACAGACACAGATCTTACAATTACACTGCATAGAACAATGGAAAATAATTTAATAATAATAAAATGTGTAGTGCATATAGATGGAAATAACACAGAATTGCAGAAGCCTTTTGGTTGGAACAGAACTTCAAGGTCATCAAGTCCAACTACTGACCTAGCACCACTGTGTCACCAGCTGCCCTCAGTACCACATGTGTGGATATCCTGGGATGGTGATTTCACCACCGCCCTGGACAGCCTATTTCTAAGTCTAATAACCCTTTCTGTGAATAAGTTTTTACTAATATCCAGTCTCAACGTCTCCTAGGGCAACTTGTACCATTTCCTTTAGTCCTGTTTCTTGTTACTTGGGACATCAGATCAACACCCACCGCAACACAACCTCATTTCAGGTAGCTGTAGAGAGCAATAAATTTCCCCTCAGCCTCCTTTTTCCCAGGCTAAACAAGGCCCAGTTTCTTCAGATGCTTCTCACAGGACTTCAAGGGACAATGTCAGCTGGAACAGAGGAGGTTCCACAATAATATGAGAAGGAACTTCTTACCAGTGATGGTGACAAAGCACTGGAACAGGCTGCCCAGGGGAATTGTGGAGTCCCCTTCTCTGGAGACATTTAAAACTTGCCTGGATATGTTCCTGTGCAACTTGGTCTAGGTGATCCTGGTGTGGCAGGGGGATCGGACTGGATGATGTTTTGAGGTCCCTTCCAATCCCTAACGTTCTGTGATTGTGTGATTCTGTGTCTCATTGTGTAGACCAGCTTCATTGGAACAGCAATCAAATGAGCAGGCCTTGCTTTCATACCTAGATGAGGCATGTGGGGCTAAATGTTTATAGAATGGCTAAACTTTAGAGCAGGTACACGACACAGAAGGCATCAGTCCAAATGTTTAGCATTTGGCAATGTTACAAGAAACAAAATCCACATAGTCCTATTACAGGAAATTAGTGCTAATGGTGAATTGCAGAGCCCCCCCACCCTTTTCCAGTAACACGGAAGTGGCTTTTATTCGTTGTAGTAATTCCTAATCTACTTTAAAGGCCTGAGAAATATTTATGCATGAATTTCTGTCATGCTAACTGCTACTATCATTAAGTGTCCAAACATCACAAAGAAGCTGTAACCTGTCATAATGCAAAGCTATTAGCTGGACAAGGAACTCCATTCTCAGGGGCTGTACACAGAAATTATCCTTACAAAAATTAATGAATAAATCACCATGAAGTTATTTTTTTATAATCATATCAAATTACAGTATCTGACTGATACTATTGGAAGCAGATGATGTGATGAACAATGAGGAATTGGATGCAATAGGAACACCGCCCACCCACAAAGTGTAATCACTACTTGATCATAAAATGATTTCATATATGATGTGACCAATAACACTGCAAGGGTCCAACTTGCCATTCAAAGCAATCTGTCATTTAATCTTTCCTCAACTGCAGATGTTTCTAAAAGAAATGACACCCACTAAAACCCTAATCATGTGAATTATCCCACCAAGGATCATATTCACTAATGAAGATTTCAGCTCCTCCTGTTTATTTTCTTTACTTTGCAAATTAGTGCACACACAAAATATACAGTGGACTGTGCTTCTTATAACTTTCTTAAGGTCAACACTGAACTCAATAATTTTTAGGTCCTTTTGCTAGTTGTTTTATTGTTCACATGTGTCTATGAGTATTGGAACTCTCTTTTGACCCTAGCTGTGAACTTTTGTCATTACCAAGTGATTGGGGGATTGGACTAGATGATCTTTCCAGGTCACTTCCAATCCGTAAAGATTCTGTGATTCTGTGAACAAAGACAATCTCTAAACTTTCACGGTAGTGATACCATTGTTTAAGGATCACCATTTATAGAATCATAGAATCATTAGGGATTGGAAGGGACCTCGAAAGATCATCTAGTCCAATCCCCCTGCCACAGTAGACCAAGTCACACAGGAACACATCCAGGTGGATTTTAAACTTCTCCAGAGAAGGAGGCTCCACAACTTCCCTGGGCAGCCTGTTCCAATGCTCTGTATAGAAATTACACATCACAGAGTTATTCTTCTGCTTAAAATAAATAATATCATCAAGTTACTCTATTCTTTTCTCTTCTCTCCTATCCATGTTCAAACAAGTGCAAATGCAGAATTCCCAATTCAAAGCAGAAAAGTTTTCCATTAAAATTTCCTCTCATATTTCATCATTAATATTCATGAAGAACTGGGTACAAAACTCTAAGTAAATATTGTAAGCTTTCAGTATTAAAACAAAATCACTTAATACTTTTAGAAATTAAGCCTTAGGAACTTCCTGCCCTTAATCACAACCCAATGAGCAGTTATCCTCTCATAGCACATAGCTGCTTGGACTGAATTCAACTTACCAACACTACTGTGCAAGTTACTAATTCTTAAGTAAGAACTTTTTAAAGTGGCAGTCTGCTCTTAGTGAAGATAAGAACTCGTAAACATGCTCCTCTATGCAGGAAGTGAGCAAATCAGCAGTAAAGTGATCTGAAAATGCTTGGGAGCGAGAGTACCTGAACAAGAAAAGCCAGAGCTTTCCCAGATCAACACTGCATATATGACCACTGGATTTGGCCTCAAGTGTGAAACAGTACTGGTACACTTCCTGTCCCAAGACAAGGCACACTCTCTCATACTGAAAAAGGCAGATGAAGATTTAAGTGTAGGATTCTGATGAGACCTTTAGATTGCTACATAAACATGCCCAGACATCCAGAAGAAATGCAGCGTACTCTTTGAGGTGACCAATAGCAACAAGCGACGCTGGAAGAGCTACCATACATGAAGATCTGCTATTAGATTAATGTAGTTTCATAAGCATTTTCACAACAAAGCTAATAATAGACTATAATTTCAGATATACTTTCAGTGAAAAGCTGTTTCATAGCAAAGAGTTCTTTATTTCTTCATGCATGCCTTCAAATATCAAATATTAGGCAGATATTAACCATCTCATTTCACAGAATCACAGAACGTTAGGGACTGGAAAGGACCCCAAAAGATCACTCCCCGCACAGCAGGATCCCCTAGATCAAATTGCACAAGAACATATCCAGGCGGGTTTTAAATGTCTCCAGAGAAGGAGACTGCACAACCTGCCCTGGGCAGCCCTTTCCAGTGCTCCTTTAATTGGTTCCAAAAAAGTAAAGCATTCAATGACTGTCTCCACCTAACACCAGGCACATCAACTACTCATTAACAACCTCTGGGATTATTTCAGTGATTCTAAGGATTTTTAACCAAAACAATGAAAAGCTACGATGTGAGAATTTGTCCTTTAGGTGATAAGTACTATCTGTTAAGTACTGTCACCTCAGTCATCTCCAAGGCAAACTGGGTTGTAAATTGCACCCTTTCATGTGTGAATCAGTGTTCTCTCCACCTACTTCCGAAATTCATTACAAACTATTGCAAACTATCTCATGTTTATTAATAAATATGTAATAGAAAACGAATCAAAGCGCTTTGCTATTCAGCAGTTTCTGGGGACACCTGATGTCTCCACAGTTATTGCTACTCTGCATGCATTCAATGTAATGGAAAGTACCTACAAGACTGAATTTACACATCATTTGCTGTTGATGCTAGAATAGCCTACCAGAGAAAAAGTTACTTTTCAAAGCAAGAGGAAAATGCTCTGAAATGCATCCATCCCCTATCCCATGGCAAATTAAAGTAAAACAGTAAGTTACTGTAAGTTCCAGTAATTAGAGCTGCAGGAATGAAACCAAAATTACTCAGTTTTCCAGTATCATAGTTTTAAAAAAATGAGTATTGACTTAAGAAGAGAAAACATTATCTAACATATTAATCAGCACTGAAAACTAATCAATGTTGACACTTCTGTAATTTCGATAGAGTCTAGGTATTGAAGAACAAGCAAAGAAAGATGGAGTTTGGAAGTCAATCCACATCAAATACTTTAGCTCAAAAAATGCTGTATCACACAGAATCTCACAAAACATTAGGGAGTGGTAGGGACCTCTAAGGATCACCTAGTCCAATCCCCTTGCCAGTCCTGGATGACCTAGACCAAGTCGCACAGGAACACATCCAGGTGGGTTTTAAAAGTCTCCAGAAAAAGAGACTATAACCCCCCTAGGCAGATTCCACAACCTCCCTGGGCAGCCCCTTCCAGGGCTCTGTCACCCTCACTGGGAAGAATTTCCTTCTAATATTGATGTGGAACCTCCTATGTTCCAGCTTACACCCATTGGCCCTTGTTCTACCATTAGAGGCCATCGAGCAGAGCCTGGATCCATTGTCCTGACACTCACCCTTCACATTTTTATAGACATTAATGGGGTCACCCCTTAGCCTCATTTTTTCTAAGCTCCACCAGCCTTTCCTCATAAGAGAGGTGTTTAAGTACTTGTAATGTTTATTACTGACATTTCTTATACTTAAGCTAATAAAAATGAATATTTAATATACATTAATATAACAATTAAATGTAAAGCAGACTCACATTAAATAATGAAATTATTACTATCAATTTAATGCTTTACAGTATTATTAAACCTCAGCACCTAAGGATCAACTCAGAAGATTTCAATGATTTTTTATTATTTTTTTTTTTAAGCAGATGCTACAGCTTCTGATTTTTCATTCCACTCTTTGGGCTAAGGTGAAATTTGACTTGGAGCATTGGTGGGTTTGACATTTCCAGTCTAGGTTAAAACAGAGAAATTACTTGCTGAAAAGAAAATGCTAAAAAACATGATTCCTGGCATTTAAAAAGTAGTCAGAAGGCAATCATTAAAAATTAGAGGTATTTATGTAATCTGTAAGCAATCGATCACCTCTTCAACTCACAGCTGTTGTGTTTTGACGACCAATCACAACACCAACCCCTTCTGTCATATCTTCAAGACTCAAATATTTGTTTAATACCTGTTAACCAAAATTACCTGTCCTGGGCATGTCATTAGAATTCACCCACATATTGCAAATACTGCTGAGTGTTCTCGGATCTTATTAGTGGAACTGAGAGTCCTTAATGCATTGAAGACTTAGGTCCAAATTCAAAACTTGTTTCCTTATCAATATCACTGCTTCTGAGCCTGTTCACGCTGGCTGTAATGGCTACTGTGGCAGTCAAGTTTGGTTTTCCAGAGCAGTTTTGATAACTGGAGCTGGAAAACAGGAAAAAATTTTGTAGAGAGCAAACAACCTTCTGCAAAGATATAAAGATGCCCTTTACCCTCCGGTAATAAACACACATACTCTTTCTTATTGAGCTCGTATCTTGGATCATCAATCCGGAGTATGTCAGTGCTAATCCACACAGAAGATGCCTGGAAGGTCACACAAAACACCATTTCCTTCTGTGGAGAGCTGCCATCATTCTCAATGTTCTCAGCACTGCCAAGTGTTTGATCTATAAACCTATATTTATGGCAACAGTTCACACTCACACTGGAATCTGCAAACCGTTTTGCCCAGCAGTCTTCAGTACATTAATTTGCAACACAGTTGGCAGAGCAGACAGTAAACACAATGGTCATCCAGTTTTCTTCAAAGTTTGCTTCACAGAGGATGAGCACGCTGTTTGCTTTACCTCTGGGGGCTTGCGTGAATGTGTACTTTATAGGGTAGTGATGTTTTACTCCATTCCCAGAATTAAAAATGAAAAGGAATCGAATGGAAAAGGAATGGCAATTGCTTCTGTCACTATCTGCTGAATATTCCCACAGACATGCACCTGTGTTTTCTCTCCCTTATGTTACCTATTGCTCGGTTATTAAACCAAGGTTGTTTCTTGATCAGAGCACTAAAAGCTCTGAAACCAATACCTAAAGAATATATTAAGTACGTACATGAATACCTCTTACAAGAGGTACATACACCTCTTACAAGAATTCTGCCAAACGACTACAAATTTTTATACAGTAAATATTTTAAGAAGTATTTTCCAGGATTGTTCTTACACTAATATACTTATACAAAATTAAACATAAAACACTATTTCTTGCAACATCCTACCTGGATTCTAGACCTTACTCTGTTTCCTCTGAATATCACAGAATTACTCTGGTTGGAAAAGATCCCTGGGATCACTGAGTCCAGCCATCTATCCTACCTTACAAATGCAGCCCTAAAACACATCCCTCAACAACTCATCCAACCAATCTTTAAACACATCCAGGGGTGGTGACTCAACCACCTCCCTGGGAAGCCCGTTCCAGTGCCTGCCCACCCTTTCCATGAAAAAAATTTTTCCTACTATCAAGTCTAAACCTCCTCTGTTGTAACTTGAACCCATTCTCTCTTGTTCTATCACTAATCACTAGTGAGAAGAGACAAGCACCAACCTCTCCACAAGGTCCTTTCAGGTAGTTGTAGAGTGATGAGGTCTCCTTTCAGCCTCCTCTTCCTCAAACTAAAGAACCCCAGCTCTTTCAGTCTTTCCGTATCAGATTTATTCTTCAGGCTCTTTAACAGCTTAGTTGCCATCCTCTGCACCTGCTTCAGCACCTCCGCATCACTCTTGTATTGAGGTGCCCAAAACTGGACACAATACTGCTAGGACTGTGTTGGTCCTAGAGTTTGTTCTTCTGCCAGTTTTAACTAAGAGGACAACAAGCCTAAAGTTTTTGTGGAAAGTCCTTGAAGTAGTCAGCCCTGAACTAGTGGCCAAGACTGATGAGGCTCCAGGAAATTTAGAGCATCTGGGGCAGCAGACCAAGGAGATGAGGAATATAGAAAATGTTCTCAGCTGTGAAACAGAAGCTTTCCAAGTAGAATTGAAAATGAAGGAATAAACTAATATAACAGATGCCGGGTCCAGCTTATTGAGGGCTGCAAATGGGGTGAAACAAAGCCTGGAAAGCACTGGAAGGCTACTGAGTTTAAAGTCAACAAAGTGAAAACTGTAAACACTTCTTATGTATTGGGAATGCCATAGTGAGTAAGCTTCCACGAGAATGAGAGAAAGATAGATCTTTCTGTAAGGGCAGAAGCAGCGTAAGCAGGAGTCACCAGTTTATGAATCCTATTAATTGTATGTTGCCATTACACCGGTGAACAGATAGATAGTTGTTCTGCAGGACCTAAAACAGAATCATCTTCGAACACGATGCGTTTAATGTTGTCTTTATTATAATCTCAGACAAGGGAAACCACATCAAACTGCATGCAGGTTTGTTTCTGGGAATAGGAAGTCCTTCTAGTGCCCTTCATTCTTGTGAATACTGAAACAAAATGTACTCATTTGTATGGAGATGTTCACCATAACTTTGTATTTTTAGTCCTCGGTAAGGTATAGCATAGCAAGTTCAAAGAAGATGACAGGAAAAGAATAACATTTAAATAATTTGAAAAATACTGCAGTCAAGAAATTCTCCTTTTGTTCTTCTCTGGTGGATTTCTCATGACTTGGTGTGCCTGACAAAAATGCAGTAGTTTAAAATTCCAATTTGTAAAGATGGCAGATTGACAAAAAAAAAGCCTAAATGCTTGCTTTGGGTTCAAAGCATGAACCAAATGTCCCACATTCTCAGCAGAAGTGACTCTTGGATGAAGGTTGAACTGTGACCTTATCATGTAATAACCTCAGCTGAAGCCATTGACATGTATTGGCTATCAAACAGAAAATCCAGTTCAGAAATAGCATTCTTATCAGATCATAGAATCATAGAATCATTAGGGATTGGAAGGGACCTTGAAAGATCATCCAGTCCAATCCCCCTGCCACAGCAGGATCACCTACAGGAATTAAAATAGCTGCCTCACATCTGAAATATCCTCTCTATTTTTATCTGTTTAATGTTGTCCTTGACACTTCTGAAAGTCAATCCAGCAGAGATCATTGGTTCCAAAAATGTTAGTTTTTCTTCAAAAGCTCTGTCTCCTTACAGATCCCCTCCAAGTAATACAAAGTAGAGAAGATATAGTCCCACTGTTGCTGAAGCAGTAGAAAATACACACAAGACAGATGAACACAGATTAGATATAGTTCAGCAAGTTACTCAGCACAACAGGAGTGAAATTTGTAGAGTGAATTATTCTCACCAGAGGGCCAGCAGTCCATGTTATATATATTTGAAATGGTTATAGCTGACTAGCTCCAGTTTGATCCTGTGAGATAAAGCCCATTAAGAGTAGAGCTCATTAGTTGCACTCTTGCAAGACAGCATCTCATAACAGCTCAGTGTCATCATGAGTGACCTGAGAGAAGTCTGCAAATACTTGGAGGTAAACAAGAAGCATAACTAAAAAATATTCCTTCTCTAGTATAGAACACTGAAGTGGACACTCCTATAGTTGCTCTGGTCATTGCTGCTTAAAATCCCCATGATGAATCTCACACTATTCCTGAAACTCACCATAGCAGTACTTATGCACTGCTGGGACAGTCTTATGCTTGAAAAAACTCCCTGTGAGAACACACTATTTATTAATGGTTTCAAAACTTGCTGGTATACAAATCTCCACTCAAAACAGCTCTGGCACTATCAGGCTTACAGGCAGCATTCTTGACTTGCACAGCTACAATTGGGTTTTTCTGCACAAAAGGAAATGCCATAAATAAATGTTACTTGCTCTTTGCTATTTGAATTCCATAGTGCAGACAGAAGCCTTATTCTGAGTAGCGTTTAGGACACTGCAAAAACTATTGACAAAGACTGAGCTATAAAAGCCATGCTAAAATCAAACCTGATTATTCATACTGGTTTACTTTGAAGCATCTAACTTCCTTTTCACAGAGATAAAAATGAGAGCCTCTGAAAAATCAATAATTCAAGCAAATTAATTGGTATTTATTTTCATGTGGGAAGACAACAAGAAAAGCCAGAAACACAAATAGTTTATTCATAGCACCAGTCCTATGCCCATCCCACAGTGCACTGGGATGCTGATTATGTACCAGCTCATTCATAGCAAGGATGGTAAATAAGTTGGGGGTAAAACATAAAAAACAGGACAGAAAAAATACAAACAAACAAGTGTTTTGCAGCTAAAATAGTAACTGAATTAAACCATTAGCAAAAAAATGTTTAAAACCTTTCAAGCTCAGTAAGAACGAATAATAACTCTTTTAATAATAAAAAGTAGATGGCCTCTACTTTTTATTGACATCCCTTCCATTGGCTAGCGGTATGAGGTATATAAACATGTTACTTTGATGTTGATGAGATTTCTGGAAGGTTTATTCAACATCCGTGTGCAAGTTACTTCCATATAACCCATCCTATAAGCAAACAGGCTGCATATGAGTATGTTAGAAGATACTGTGGTAGCATGAAGGTAGTGTAGACTTCAGCAGGCAGCATAGAATGGTTCTGGACAAAAAACCCCCATTTACATAAATTATATACAACAACTATGAATATCTACATATATTTTGGCATTCCTGGTCTGATCTCAACATGTTGAATAACTATCAGCATTTGGATCACATCATTCGTGCCCCTATAGCATGTTTTCTCTCTTAGTTTCACATAAAGAAAAACAACCCTGCGTACTGTAGGATCACTATGTAACATAACAGGCTGGCGCATCAGGGTGATCAGACTATTTGCTTCAAAAACACATTTGTCTCTCATCTGAGGTAAAATATTAACATGGATTAACCTGTAGACTCAAGAAATTGGTTGTTTTATACACACACAGTGGACTAATAGGCTGGATACATTGTATACAGACTAATACCGTTCTCATTCCGGTAGACCGTGCTCATCTCATTCCAGTCAGATCAACCGGCATTTTCACACGTCCTTACTGTGTTTTAACAGAGTTTGCACTGGACCTAAGGAGACAACTTGCCAGTGGTGAAGCAGCTACCTCCCACTAGGGAGTCCTGGTGTTCTCTGTTCAATTCTGAAGTAGGAAAAAAATACAGGGCAATAGGATACTCCATGTTCAAAACTTTGCTGTGAGGCAGGTAAAGTATAGGGTTGAATCAGGCACTTTCATTTTCCCTAACAGAGATGCAACGAGAGGCATAGAGCAGTCACCTCAAAGGTGAGGTTTGAACCTAACGGAAACACTGAAGGACTACATTAACTTCTTCAACTACATGACTGAGCCTGATTTTTGAGAAATTCACAGCATTATCATACTCCAGGTGAAACCAAATCCAGCATGTTTGAATCACATTAGAAAGTGAAAGGGATCAGAAGGGCAGAGACATACTTTTCAAACAACATTAAGTAATATTTCGAGGCCCTCTCTGGATATTTCTGATTCAATACCACAGGTTAAGTTTAGATACTTGTAAGAATTTTGGATTCTTGATCCAATCTGTGTTACACTAATTCAGTGGGTGAAGTTACCAAAAAACCCCACCCCCGACCTAAACTTACATTCATTAAAAACAATCAGTATCGCAAACTGATGTGCTTCAGAGATGCAACTTGTCATGGTGGTACAATTCTCCCTACTCATGAGCCACATGGTACACGGTGAGACAATCAGTCCACTCTCTGAGAGGCTAGTAGACCCATACCAGAACCCTAAAATCTAGTAAGGTGTGGGCATGAGCAATTGATAGAAGCATAACAGAGTACTACATCACCCAGGTTGGGCCACAACGAAAAATTACCTCTGAACCTATAAATAACAATCCCAAATGAGAAGCTTTGAGTTGTCCTTGATCACAGGGGGCTCTGACCAGCACCACCCTGAATCAGAACAGCTCTCAGGACTCTCTGCTGCAAAGTCTTTGTCAAAAGTCCAGGGCACATCAAGCTCCTCAAGTCCCAGCTGCTACCAGCTGATTAATGACAGCACATTGTGCTTACTCTAAACTCAAAGGAGGAAATTTTAGCTATAGACTGGGTTCTTCCACCTAGGTCTCTACTTGTCTGGGTGCGAGCGTTTTTATATTTTAATGGATCCAACTATTTCTGTCTGTGTGTGCATGTTTGTATTCTCTGATGTGCTTTTTTTGTGTGTATTTTGTTTATCTGTACAAACTTTCCACACACTTTCATTTAGTGTACCTTGCATTCAGCTAGTGTTAAACTTGTCATCCTCAAACCTGTAATTACAAAATTGCTGTTTTATTTCCACACACTAAATCACTGGCTAATCCTTAAGTCATTCATCATTAAGTGCTGCTACTATACTATTAATAAATTTTTTTAATTTCTACTAAATCACAACACATTAATCTGCAACACCTCCACATTAAATAAATCAACAAATAAGCAAACTTCGTAAGGAAACAGAAATGCACATTACCTGAAACAGCCAAATATTTGCAGCTTTACCACGCTGGAACAGGTTGCCCAAGGAAGTTGTAGCTGCCCCATTCCTGGAAGTGTTGAAGGCTGGGTTGGCTAGGGCCCTTAGTAACCTGATCTAGTGAAGGTGTCCCTGCCTTTGCAGGGGGGGTCGGAACTAGATGATCTTTAAGGTCTCTTCCAACCCTGGCCATTGTATGACTCTGTGCCTTCCAACTTAGCAAATGAAGTACACAGAAAATACTTCATAAAAGCAAAGTTTTTCATTAGCTGTGGTCACAAGCATGTTACCAACCTCTACCTCCCTTCTCAAGCAGTCTGTTCTATTCCTCCTTGTGCTCACCCATTTATTCAGTGCTGAATTGGTTATAAAAGCTGGGGTATCCTTGAAAGACAGATAAATTTCCATTGAGCAGAGACTACTCAACCAGCCCATATGGCAATGTCCACTGGGCAAGATTAGCAGCCAGCACAACTCTGAACAGCCCTGAAGCTGATGTGATTTGGATTTAAGACAGGGAAGAACCACTGCCAGGTACAGCATCTGCCTGGTATTAAAGCTGTACAGAGAAACTTGCATTGGGCTGTACCACGTTTGTTCAGACCTCAAAGTTCATAATTGTTCATCACAAAACAGTGGAACATTATAAGATATCCTTCTTTGATAGGAATCAGTATAAGCCAGCACAAGACTCACCTTATATCTCGATTGGGGTGGAAGCTTGAGGTCCTTCTCCTTGCAAGTTTTCACCCTTAGCATGAAATGCTGAGTTGCAACCACAAAACCAATGAACCCTGCCCTGTCTTGAATAGCTATTCTTATGGATAACAGAGTTCTCTCTAATTGGTTCTTGCATCTTGTTATGGCTTCCTTCTATCTTTTGCTTGTATTTGCCTTCAAAGTTGCCTTCATATTTCTAACTTCTAAAGTGAAGCTGCAAAATTAACTATTTTCTAGCCATATATCAAAAGAAGACAATGTAATAACTAAAAAGTTCAAGTTAGACAGTATTTGAAGCTCAAGTTTCATGAAAGACCTCATAGAACAGTACTACAATGTAGCAAGTAACATTAAGAATCACAGAACATTAGGGATTGGAAGGGCCCTCGACAGACCATCTAGTCCAATCCCCCTGCCACAGCAGGACTACATCGCACAGGAACATATCCAGGCGGGTTTAAGAAAAAACAAAAGCATTTATTGGGTTAATGTGAGGATATCAAACTACTCTGTTGCACATATCTTAGTTTCTTTTAAAATAAAAAATAAATTACTGTAAAACAGGAATGAAAAAAATGTAAAACAGGAAAGAAAACAATACATTTGTCTCTGGAAAAAAACAGTTCAACAGCATCTGAGCAGAAATAGCCATAACAAAAGAATTTTTCACTTCCTAATTCCCCAAATTTTTGTTCTATATGATGAGACTGGCACAAAGATGCAAATCTGTAAACATATTTTGCTGATTTTGCGACACTAACTCAAACCACCTACATATTAATATCAGCTATCCACCCCATACGCTTCAGAAGCGACCTCCAAACCGTTGCCAGAGTCTGTCATTAATGTTGCCGTGGTACTTGGGCAAATTCCACCTTGAATTTTATAAATCTTTCTACTGACAGGTTTTCAGGGGTGGAACTGTATTGATTTATCTACTATCAAAGCCAGGTAAACCTGCTACAGTTAAAAACTCTGAACAAGAAAAATGAGAGAGAAATGCTTACAGATACACTGATGTTCTCGTGAGTTTCCAAAGCAGAAGTCCAATAAACATTAGAATAAAATCTATCAAAATCTCCCAGATTTATTGGAAGTGACCAGCACACATTTCAGTCATAGCCAAGTTTCCTATTAATAAATTCTATAAGCAATAACGAACTCATGAGTTGTATTTAAATTGATGAGTTCTATTAACAACTCAGAATAGACAAATTTACAAAGTGGGTGTATGAAACTGATATTAAGTTAGGAAAACAGAAATTGCTCAATATATTAAAGGGTCTCGAACACATTTTTTTTTACAGAGAAGTAGAAACTAAGGCAATGGTCTTCATATTTTGAAAATGATGAGAAAATCAGAGGCAAATAGGCAGGTGTGGAAACAGCAACTATTAAAGCAGATCTACCATGGCATCAGGCAAATCTTGACCACATGATGCTTGTAAAACTGCACTAAGAATGTGATTTCCTATCTCAGTTCCTCCTTAGCAGAAAGTAAATGAGAATCTGTAGAAATGAACTGTTGCAAAAGAAAAAGGGCTTTTTGTAAAGTAAACAACAAAACTGTATGAAACAGGAGGAAACTTGGCTCCACTGGGTACTTGAAGAAATGTCACCTGGAACGAGATACAAGGGATGACCTGTAGTGTCTCAAAAGCTTTTAGCTAGTAAAACTTGTTAGACTGAAAAACTGTTCGATAGCCTTTGAATTACTTGAGACACTTGAAAAGAACATAGACACAAAAGTAAGGTATACACCAGGGATAAGGTGTACATTGATAACAAGAGGCAAGAAAGTTGATTTTCATCCCGTGGGTGAAAACTGAATGGGTCTTGGCTGGCCCATTTCCTAAAGTATGTGTTCAGTATTTTCACAGGCCACCTGGGAAAATAACTTTAGATCATGTATATAGATTTTGGGTCCATATATCCAAAATCCAAGAGAAGCATTTTACAGTGTAACCCAAATAGAAATTCAAATTAAATCGAACAGCACAGAAAACCAAGAGCAGGAGATTCACTCCTGTGACAGCTCATGCAGCAGCTCATTCATCACTGGATCCTACTCTGTGTGGTAACCCAAATTTCTGCAAAGAGGAAGGCCTCTAATTATATGACAATACATATTGTGGAAAAACTTTATGTAACTGGTAAGAAACTTGGTTTTGCTGTGTTTGCAGTGCTGTACTCATGTTAAGTAAAGAGTTCCAATACAGTACCACGTAGCGTAACTGTCTCTAATTGCCTTTTCCTCTGACAACGTGTTTAGCTTGTCTTATCTGCCAGCTACATCTCACTATTATTTGAGAGAAATGCTGATTATTGCAAAAAAAGCCTGACAAGGTTTCAGAGGGCAGCATTTAGTCATTGAACATCATCCCATACCCTGTCATGGCAAGGCACGTGGGGACTTCTTTTTTATAAGACATTTTTCATTCTGCACTCATACATAAATGACTATTTATTTCCCCCACAGGCGCAGAGGAGTGTTTCTAATCAGAACACTTCTTTTATTTGGACAAGAAAGTCACATGCTGTCATTAATCATTTGATTTTAGTTTTCTTTGGCAGGTGCACTTCTGAGATGCCTAAACAAGTTGCCAATATCTGAAAAAGATGAACACTGAAAAGCTCTTATTCTTCATGATTTTAAAAACTTAAAGTTTCCGCTAAGTAATCTACTTGAAGAATTAGAACTTTATTTTTTGCGGTGTGTCATTTCACATTTGTGACTTACTATTTCTGTACAGTACACAGCATGAGCCTGCAGTTTAAAACGTTTCACAATTCTGTGTTACTGTGGGTATGATTTTATAATAATTTATTGAATTTCACTGTTCAGACTATGCTTCAACTTTTCACAGAATCTCAGAACATCAGGGTTTGGAAGGGACCTCCAAAGATCATCCAGTCCAATCCCCCTGCCACAGCAGGATCACCTAGACCAAGTCACACAGAAACATATCCAGGCTGGTTTTAAAAGTCTCCAAAGAAGGGGAATCCCCACAACACCCCTTTAATTGTCTGCTGATTTGGTTTTACATGATTTTTATGATTGTACTGCCTTTTAAAAACATCTTATGTGACCACAGCTATTTCAGAGTCAAAAATGAGAAGATAGAATTCAGGTAGATCTCTGCACACGCGCACACACACACGTAGAAACCTTAGTGATGTTATTTAACCTAATTTTCAAATAATGATAATGATTCTTGCTGTAATTTTCTGGATATAATCCACAGATAATACCTTAACCCCTTCTAATCCCCTTATCTGGCACTCTGTCACTGCTATGAGTCCCCAACACATACAGATACACATCTTATAGCACTTCCCTTCTTCTCCCCTTTTCTCCTGCCTCTGCTGAATACTATTAATTCAACGCAGCCTTTATACACACATCTGGAGAGCCGTACCACTAACTGCCTGAAAAAATTGCTTCTAGATTTCTTCCAGCTTCTCTTTACCTCTCCTTCACTTTAAACAGGCAAGTCTCTTACACACTTGTGAGGTGTGTAATCCCATCAGTTAATTAACACTGCAAAAACAACGGCTGTTTCCATTCTTTAGATTGTTTTTGAAGCATCAAGATAGTGATAATGCTTCTCTTCCTTTCCTTTATGCTCCTTTTTGGTCCTGCTTGACACAGTAAGAAGCAGAAAGCTGTGCAAATGCCTAAAGAACAGAACACTATCTGCAGTCAGGTGCCGCACACCAATCTGCTCAAACCTTGTATTTCTGATTTGCCACTCACCTTTCTCCAGATCTCAGGTCTAAGTGAATCTCTTACTAATATAATTGACAAATTATAAACAAAATATATCTATAATCTCTCTACCTGATGTCACGGGCAAATATCTGCTCAATCTCTCTAGAAAATTCTTCTTTTACTTTGCTGTACCTTGAAAAGGTATCTTGAGCATCTCTTCTGTGAAGAAAGGCTGAGAGAATTGTTTCATGGTTTTAAGAATCACAGAACCATAGGATCATTAGGGATTTTGAAGGGACCTCAAATGTTCATGTAGTCCAATGCCACTGTCACAGCAGGCTCATCTAGATCAAGTTGCACAGGAACATGTCCAGGTGGGTTTTATATGTCTCCAGAGAAGGAGACTCCACAACCCACTTGGGCAGCACCTTCCAATGCTCTGTCACCCTCACTGTGAAGACGTTCCTTCTCATACTGATATGGAAACTCAGATGTTCCAGTTGACACCAGTACCCCTTGTCCTAATGTTACATCACACTGAGAAGAGCCTGGTTTCATCCTCCTAGGACCTTCACTTTCCGTATTCACAAGAATTAATGAGGTCAATCTTGAGCTTCCTTTTTTCCAAGCTACAGACACCCAGATCCCTCAGCCTTTCCTCACAGATGTAGTTGAAAAGGCTGAAATTGTCCTTGGGCCAGGTAACATCTTTAATTACACTATACCATGACTCTTATTTGAAATAACCTGTCTCTTACTTACAAAAGAGAATAATGCTAATGAGACAAAACACACAATAAGCACAAGGGAAAGAAATTACTCACTCTCCTAAATCTAAAGCATCCACGTTTATGTCTCCTCCAAAAAAAAAAAATCACTAGTGTGAAGGGCAGTGGTTTCACATTGGAGAAGGGCAGGTTGAAACTGAATGTCAGGAAGAATTTTAGAGGAGAGTTGTCCAAGTAGAGGCCAGTGACAAGCAGAGTCCCTTAGGGATCAGTCCTGGGACCAGTCTTGTTCAACATCTTTGTCAGTGACATGGACAGAGGCATTGAGTGCACCCTCAGTAAGTTTGCTGACCACACCAAGCCATGTGGTGCAGCAGACATGCTGGAGGGCAGGGATGCCATCCAGAGGGACCTGGACAGGCTGGAGAAGTGGGCACAAGCCAACCTGATGGGGTTGAACAAGACCAAGTGTAAGGTCCTGCATCTGGGTCGAGGCAATCCTAAGCACAAGTACAGGCTGGGCAGTGACTGGCTGCAGAGTAGCCCTGAGGAGAGGGACTTGGGGGTGCTTGTGGATCAAAAGCTCAACATGAGCCAGCAGTGTTTGCCCAGAAGGCAAACCAGATCCTGGGCTACATCAGAAGTGTGGCCAGCAGGTCACAGGAGGTGATTCTCCCCCTCTACTCCGCTCTGGTGAGACCACACCTGGAGTACTGTGTCCAGTTCTGGAGCCCTTGTTACAAGAAGGATGTGGACATGGTGGAACGAGTGCAGAGGAGGGCCATGAGGATGATCAGAGGGCTGGAGCACCTCTTCTGTGAGGACAGACAGAGTTTGCACTGTTCAGTCTGGGAAGAGGAGGTTCTGATGTGACCTTATTTGTGGCCTTCCAGCATCTGAAAGGGGCCTACAAAAAGCTGGGGAGGGACTTTTCAGGATGTCAGGTAACGACAGGTCTAGGGGGAATGGAACAAAGCTGGAGATGGGTAGATTTAGACTGGATGTGAGGAGTTGTTCACTGTGAGAGCCTGGAATGGGTTGCCCAGGGAGGTGGTTGAGGCCGTGTCCTTGGAGGTGTTTAAGGCCAGGCTGGATGGGGCTCTGCCCAGCCTGGTCTAGGGTGGGGTGTCCCTGCCCAATGCAGGGGAGTTGGAACTGGATGATCTTGTTAGAGCTCACATATCAGTTTAATTCAGATTGTGCATCACTTAGACTACATCATCTCTTCTCATTATTTCAGATCAGAAAGTATTTACTTCAGTGTAAACACATGCGCATAGCTAGCTCATAACAGCATTGCCATCCTCTTCACATAATGCATTGAGCTAGGAATGTTCTAGAATCTTCCCCAAAAGGAAAGGCCAATGTTTGCAAGAGATACATGTCAAACCTAATGTGTGTCATCATTATCTTTCCTAAGTAGTCTTCACAGATTTATTAAAGACAATGATCTTAAGGACAGTGATGCCTATGCTCTGTCATTGTTCCTTCCCTGTTTAAAGAGCAATTTTGACAGAATTTAAAATAAAGGTCATATTATGTCCCCAAATGGAGTCCAAGGAGTTTTTATTATCTCTATTTATATTTGGAGGGCAGAAGATTTAGGACCCAACCACTTGTCTCACTGATGACAGAAAAAGTAGCAAAAGCAAAGGCAAAGATATGAGCAGCAGTAAATGAGGCAAGATAACATTCTAGCAATTGTCTCAGACTTACGGGCTAAATAATTCTCACTTTGATTCTCATAATATTTTTATTTCATTGTTTTATTCCTGAAGAGTTTACCAGAGATAAAACAAAGCAAACTCAATAAATCCACATACTAAAGTCTGATTCCTTTGTATTCAAAGGTGTTCCTGGGAGAATTCAAAGTTGAGCCTCAGAAACAGTATTCACATAGTGTTCATCTGCTAAGACTCTCATTTACATCTTCATTCTTCCCTAACAAAACACCATCCCAAAAACATTTACTTGTCATTTACTCATTTTGTAGAATATTGCTGCTGAAGAAGGAAAACTGAATTTACTCCAAGTAAAAGCTGCAGCTACTTTGATGCACTAAATAAACCAAACAAAAAAAAAAAAAAGACATTGAAGAAAAGCTAAGATCAAATTCTCAAACTCTACTGATCAAGTTTACCAAAGAAGCAACGAGTCCTTGATATTAATGATGGCTAACATGGACCAAATCCTGAAGGAAGTCCTGTGAAAACACAGAAGTAGCAGTAAAAGTATGTCAATGCTTGTCCTGCCTTCAAAGGACCATCTAATGGTCCTGGACAAAAAAAACTCTGCTATTAATAAACTGCTTTCAGAATAAGGTATTATTTAGGGTGAATCTGAAACGTTCAGAGTGAAATGTTCATTCCCAAGTTATTTAAGAATGCACAAACTATGCCCAAGAAAGAAAATTATCAGAAAGAATATCCTACTGATTTGGTTTGGTCTAGGCTTCCAATACAACATAACACAACTCTCTCTTTATGCTGTTTATTAAAGCTAGACTAATAAAGCAACAGGAAAGGTTCTCTGGGCAACAAAGCTGGACCTGTGATCTGATGCAACCTTCTCATCAACAAAAAGGTAGTTTGTACTTGCAATTACGGTCTGTATCAAGTGCTCCACACTTCCTCGTGCAGCATAGCTCAGGGGGCTTGTGGAGTGTTCTCCAGAGATATTTAAAACCCATCCATTAAGTGTTTCTTTGTGACTCAGTCCAGGTGGTCCTGCTCTGGCAAAGGGGGATTAGACTGGATGATCTTTCGAGGTCCTTCTAGTCCCCAATGTTCTGTGATTCTGTGCAATAACTCAACAGACAAAAACATTTAAGACACGGACATAAATCAGTATGCAATGTGATCAAGAGCAGTTTACTTATCTTCATAAAGGACATAGAAAACTGCAATGAAAATGGGGGTAGACAGCAAGGCTAGTAAACAGTATCAAAGAAGGAAGTTCATTACAATAAAATACTACAAGAGACAGCTGAGCCTGACAGCAACACTTCACTTTTTAATATGATCGCCAAGCTATTCGCTGAGGGACAATATCTTTCCAAAATTTTTAAGCTTTTCAGTGCAAGTACTGTTAACTGCTAGTCCTTTGTTGTTCCTACTGTGGCTATTCTTCCTTTTTGAAATCTATTCTTACATATTTTACTTTAGATTAGTCCAAATCTAGTCTCTGAATTGACCTACCGTTTATATCACACAACAGGTACAAGCAACAAAACCCCCACAGTTCAAAGTTACATAGATCAGGAAGAAAAGGGATGAGGTATTTTCTACTCCTCCCTTTTCGCCCCTACCATTCACAGATCTTACTCTGAAATTGTACAGTAGTGTGTATTCTTCAACAGAAGCCACCAAAAGCCATGTTGTCTCAAAGCAATTACCACTTGGCCGCCAACACAGAGACTAAGCATTTGCCAACTGCAGGAAAAATGCTTGACCCCAGATAGTGGAAAAAGACACACAGAAGTGTTCTGACCTCTGAATAACAACATTTTGTTACCCCTAATACAGACCATCCAGGTTTTTGTCACTGTATTAACAACTAAGATTTCTTTTGCTCCCTTATTTATAATTCTAACAGTCCCCTCACTCTGCCTCAACTAGTTCTCTCCTTTCTTTCATGTTTTTATCTATTCTGCATGGCAGTGCTGTAGCTGTCAGACGTGGGGAGTTTGGGTGAAAAGTGCCAACTAAATAGCATTATCAGGAGACCTACCTTCTTCTGACAAAGACATCATGCTTCACTGCAAGGAGAACAGCAAGTCCTGCAGGATGCCATAAGCCTTGGATTCCCATGAGCTAACAAAGGCTGCAGCACTTTCATAAGTTTGGGCATTGGATGATTTGAGGTATGATGCAGCATCCTTTAACAGCCCTCATTATTCATAAAGAAAGTGAAGTACAACCAGATTTTACATAACTCTGTACAGTTAACAACTGGCAGCTTTGTAAAATTTGGTGTGTTTAATTTCTACAGCCTTTTATGAAATACCTATTTCCTCCAATGGCCAAAATTCTGGTTGCTTTAAGATGCTGTGATAGGTGACAGATTTGTACTTGTCTCATTCAAAACCTGCTTGGATGTGTTTCTGTATGACTTGGTCTAGGTGGTCCTGCTCTGGCAGAGGGATTGGACTAGATGATCTTTCGAGGTCTCTTCCAATCTCTGCTGTTCTCTGATTCAATGACAGTTGTTCCATCTCTCTACAAAACTTCCTGTGAAGGAAGAATTGTCTGCAGTACTAGAAAGTTATATTCCTCTTTACTTTTGAAGGATGACTCCAGTATAGGAAAACATTATGTGCTCATTGTCTTAATTAAGATTATTTTTTAATTTGTTTGGATTTCACTTCAGCAGTTCTTCAGCAATAACATTAGGGGTTGGAAGGGATCACAAAAGATCACCTAGTCCAATCCTCTGTCACAGCAGGATCACCTAGACCAAGCTGCACAGGAGCGTGTCCAGGCAGGTTTTAAATTACTCGAGAGAAGGAGACTCCACAAATTCATGTTGCAGCCATGGGCAACAGTTAACTAGATTTTGATGATTACTTGTTCTTCAGACAACAAAGAAAATAAATGCAATTTATGAAGCATCATCTGCAATACAGTCAAATATTTATGTCTGATGCTTTGCTTACCTGACTTTTACAGGACATTATATGTCCGATGTAATGGTTTAAATAACCTTTGGTTTTTCAATTCCATAAAACGTCATTTTCGTCTCAACATACATAAATTACACAAATTTATGATGAAACCAAGGGACAACAAGCGTTTCAGGTCACTCCAGTCATAATTGCAACTAATTAAAATGTGCCAAAGAAAGGACAGAAATTTATCACTGCTCATTAAACCTGTAAAGACTGTGTTAATTAGATGTCAGACTCAGTAATTCACATAAATGTTTGCTGCCAGTCTAAATTTAATGAAAAAGTGAAAGCATTTTTGCCACTACTGCAAGAAAGGAGTTGAATTAAAATTGTTAAAAGGTTTCTATAGTACAAGTCTCAACTCTTTAACCTATATACTTTCTATTTTGAAAACTATGGGTATGGATTGTCGGTTATTTTTTTTCCTCAAGCTGAAGTAGTCCTTTAGTGAAAGGGAGTGCCACACCATCATTTCTGTTACATCATGTCTTTAAATACTGCTGGCATGTAGTCATAGAATCACCTGGACCTCCAAAGGTCATCTAACCCACCATGCCAAGGTAAGCAGGGACACCAACTAGATCAGGTTGCTCAGGACCTCACCTTGAATATCTCTAAGGATGGAGTATCAGCTACCTCCCTGGGCAACCTTGTTCCTCTGTTCACAGAATCACAGATCATTAGGAGTTGGAAGTGACCTCGAAAGATCATCCACTCCAACCCCCCTGCCACAGCAGGATCACCTAGACCAAGTCCAGGTGCATTTTAAACATCTCCAGAGAAGGAGATTCCTCGACCCCCGCCAGGCAGCCCGCTCCAGCACCCGTCACAGTCACTGGGAAGAAGTTACAGAATCACAGAATTGGTCAGGGTTGGAAAGGACCACAGGATCATCCAGTTCTAACTCCCCTGCCATGGGCAGGGATACCCTACTCTAGATCAGGCTGGCCAGAGCCTCATCTAGCCTGGCCTTAAACACCTCTAACCACCTCCCTGGGCAACCCATTCCAGGCCCTCACCACTCTCAAGGTGAAGAACTTCCTCCTCACATCCACTCTAAATCTACCATCTCCAGCTTTGCTCCATTCCCCCTAGTCCTGTTGCTACCTGACATCCTAAAAAGTCCCTCCCCAGCTTTTTGTAGGCCCCCTTCAGATACTGGAAGGCCACAATTAAGGTCACCTCGGAGCCTCCTCTTCTCCAGACTCAACAGCCCCAACTCTCTCAGTCTGGCCTCACAGGAGAGGTGCTCCAGCCCTCTGATCATCCTCATGGCCCTCCTCTGCACTCGTTCCACCATGTCCACATCCTTCTTGTAACAAGGGCTCCAGAACTGGACGCAGTACTCCAGGTGGACTCTCACCAGAGCGGAGTAGAGGGGGAGAATCACCTCCTGTGACCTGCTGACCACACTTCTGATGCAGCCCAGGATCTGGTTTGCCTTCTGGGCTGCAAGTGCACACTGCTGGCTCATGTTGAGCTTTTGATCCACAAGCACCACCAAGTCCCTCTCCTCAGGGCTACTCTGCAGCCAGTCACTGCCCAGCCTGTATTTGTGCTTAGGATTGCCTTGACCCAGATGCAGGACCTTACACTTGGTTTTGTTGAACCCCATCAGGTTGGCTTGTGCCCACTTCTCCAGCCTGTCCAGGTCCCTCTGGATGGCATCCCTGCCCTCCAGCATGTCTGCTGCACCACATGGCTTGGTGTGGTCAGCAAACTTACTGAGGGTGCAGTCAATGCCTTTGTCCATGTCACCGACAAAGATGTTGAACAAGACTGGTCCCAGGACTGATCCCTAAGGGACTCCGTTTGTCACTGACCTTCACTTGGACAACTCTTCTCTAAAATTCTTCCTGACATCCAGTTTCAGCCTGCCCTTCTCCAATGTGAAACCACTGCCCTTCGCTCTATCACTAGAGGCCTTCATAAACAGTCCTCCAACCTTCTTTTAGACCCCCTTCAGGGACTGGAAGGTTGCTATCAGGTTCCCTAACAGCATTTCTTCTCCATCACCAGCTCCTTCAGCCTGCTTTTGCAGGAGAGGTGCTCCAGCCCCCGATGATATTCATGGCCTCCTCTGGACCCACTCCATCAGGTCTACATTCAGAGCTCCAGATCTGGATGCAGCACTCCAGGTGAGCTCTTACCGGAGCAGAGTAGAGGGGCAGAATCACTACTATCGATACCCTGCCTGCATTTCTTTTGATGCAGACCAGGATGCGACTGGCCTTCTGGGCTGCAAGCACACACTGCCTGCTCATGTCCAGCTATTACCGTGCATTAACATCAGGCATTAATTAAAAATCAGTATTTACTAGCAGTTATCATGGTATTGTAGCATTAGCATTCTTACTCAAAAACACTATCACTTTAGCATTGATAGCAACCAATAAGGGGTTCCACTGTGTCCCCCAAAATTTATAACCAAAGCCTCCAAAGCCTCATCTGAGGCTTTTCACAGGACACCTCATAGAAGCAGTTTTAGTGTGAGACACTGTATTTATCGATTCATTTGAAAACAAGTCATCAATTCACAGAATCACAGAACGTTAGGAATTGGAATGAACCTCGAAAGATCAGCTAGTCTAATCCCCCTGCCACAGCAGGATCACCTACACTAAGTCACACAGGAACGTATCCGGGTTGTTTTTAAATACCTCCAGAGAAGGGGACTCCACAACCCCCCTGGGCAGCCCATTCCAGTGCTCTGTCACCCTCAGTGCTGTGAAGAAGTTCTTTCTCATATTTTTGTGGAGCCTTCTATGTTCCAGCTCATACCCATTGCCCCTTGTCCTATCACTAGACAACATTGAGGAGAGCCTGGTTCTATCCTCTTGACACCCACCCTTCACATATTTATAGACATTAATGAGGTCACCCCCTCATTCAAGACGTAATAATACATGTTGTGTTGTTCACAGATTAGCTGCATGTACAGCTTACAATTACATCTTCACTACGCTCTTCCTCAGGTCCTTCATCACTGAGTAGAGTAGTAGCAGTGACACCAACTGAGAATTTTCACTTTGACTTTCTAGGGAAGGAAAACCCCTTTACACTGCAAATAGAGAGTAATATGTATATAGAAGTCACTGTACATTTGAGTCATTGAAGTTCCAAATGGTATTGATGTTTTCTGTTATTTATAAATTAAACTCCTTGCAAATAGCCATTATTACAAAGCAAGAGGCTTATTAGTCTGTTAAAGGAATCAGAAATTCATTCACCTCTGTTTCTGCTTTTGAAACCTGGCTCAGAACATAGAATCCTGTCTACCTCACTGTATTAAGCTCTGGAATGTCTTTTATGCCTGGCCTGGGCAATGCCCGAGTTAGCCTTACATTTTCTGAAATGCCTTTCACCTATGTAGCTCCAACTTAAGTATTTGTCCTAAAGGCAAGCTGCAGGCTTGTCCTGTAGTTCACTTTAAACTCCTGGCGAAACATGTTGCTGGAGGAATCATCATGTTCCCTGGAAATATTTTATTAATTAACAGTGCTTCAACTGGATGTTTAAGATCTGGGCTTGGATGAACATGAAAATGTCACTGCCAGCTTTGCTTCAATGATAATAAGGCAACAAAATCCCACATGGACCATCTCTCCTGCAGATACTTAAGAAATTCTAAATTCCTTGTGACTAGCTTTTCATGAGAAATTACTAGCTAGAAGACAATATTCCGACCAAGCGCAAAGAAAAAACAAACATAAAACATGGCTTTTATCTGCTGGAATAAATATTTGTGGAAAGAGTAGGGATCATGTTAATGAAAAACTTGCTGCACAGAAGGTTAAAGTGCAACAGAATTGATATTTTCTCTATTTGTTTTTCTTTCAAATTGTTTAGACTCTGCTTTAGAGTCAAACAGCCAGTACAGAACAGAGCTAAACTTAAGAGAATACCTATATGGTCAACAAGAACAATGAAGGAATAGATTATTACACATCACTCAGTCCTCACTTAAATATCAGAAAAAAATAACAGATTAAAAGAAAAAAGGAAGGATATCAGACAGAAGAAGGATATTTTGAAAAGCTGTAGCTGGCAAAGAAAGTCTTCATTTTACTTTCAGGACATCTGCTGATCTAGCTTACCATGCCCTCAGTGCTGCAATTGGATTCACTTGGACAGTCATCTCAGAGTCTGCAAAGGCTAATGCATGCCTAAAATCTTAGGTGCCCTATTAGTGTTTCCAAACAACAGAATCATTTCTACTTTGTTTCCGTCACACAGACCCATATGAGTGCAACAGGGACTAACAATTTCCTGAAGAAATAATATTCCTCTAAAATAAACCCACATTAAGCAGCTCCCTACTGTCTCACTTCTCATAACAAAATCCTAACTAAATTATGTTAAAGTTTCTGAGAAAAGCAAAACCTATTTACTGGAACAGTCAACAACTATCCCCAAGACAAGAAAAAAATTACAACACTTACAAAAATAAATTAATATCCCTGTTGCCTTCCATGAAGGCAAAACAGACAGAACAACCTGAAGAGCGAGGATTTTATTTCTAACAGTAAGAAATCGTGGTTGCCCTCACCTACGCTTTCCAAATTCCATATACTCGCTATTGACACAGGAGATACCAGTTATCTACTACCCAGTGCAAAGGCTGTGATTGTGACAATTCAGTGTGTTACTGGGGAAGAGATTAGAGGAGTAATGTACCGTCTTGGTTGCAGCATTGAAACATGTATAAAAAGTTTATATGAAACCTAAAAGGACAGATGAACCTCAAGGCACACATGATTGAGTCACTGTCTTCTAACTAATCTGATAAAAAACACAATAGGTCATCTTGTTTATAATTCTATTACTGTCTTAACCACCTTCAGCTTCTTTGAGTTCACAGAATCTCAGAACATCAGGGATTGGAAGATACCTTGAAAGATCATCTAGTCCAATCCACCTACCACAGCAGGACTGAGCCAGAATATCTACAAAGCAGAACAGTGGCTAGTGAAGATCAAAGCTGTAAAAGTCACTAGTTTATAGAATGAGAACACAACATCCTATGTTGAAAACATCCAGCAGACATGTCTTACCCCTCACACTAGAAGAAACAGCTAACACCAATGCGGCCAATTGCATTAGTTTGCCCTGTCTTAGGCCATGCTGTTTTGTTTTGTTTGGGCAGGGAGGTGGTTCTTGTATGTTCAATACATTTGTTTGCATTCCTTTCGTGTTTTGTTCTGGTTAAAGGTTCAATTAATATTCCCCAAACACTGTTCCCATCCTGAAAGCAGCTGGGTTTTTTTGCGTCCTTCCCTCTCAGAGTGCACATCTAAGTAGGTTACTTGGAATAACAAACAAAAAAAGAGAATATTAAACAAAAAGTCATACATAAAACTGAAGTAATTGTGCTACCAGGTTTGACTACTGCATCTGTTTTGGGAGCACCCATAGCCTAGTATTCTTCACTTATATCTCTCCATCCTTTCCTCACTCATTAAACAAATCTACTGTCAGTAACTCCTCTACTAAGTCAGTGCTGTGACAGATGCTTTTTTGAGTTGATTTTAGCTTATTGGTTGTTAGAGGCAAAGCACCCACAAATGTCATCTTGCATTCTATCAGATTAAGACAATTAGAAAAATTTGGCAGACTGGAAGTTACTCTAATAGTATGTTTAGAACAAGGCTAGAAACAAGACAGAAGTATTATTTCCAGTGTCAAAGCATGAGGTTCATCACAACAACAAACTCATACCAGTGCTCAGATATCGCTCATGTTGTCTGCCACAGATTTAGCATTTGGAAATCAGATGATTGCTGATACAGTAACTTAACTTCCTTAACATTCCTACTCCGATAGGCAATGAAAGCAGCTCCTGGTGAACTCATGTGAACTCACAGAATTGTTAGCCAGTCACACCGTCCAGCACTTGGACTGCAGAGACACTGATGAAGGTGCAGGTGATTCCTCATGGAATTTGCTCTCAAATGCCATTTGCATTATGTAAGTGAAAAATTAACAACAGTAAGATTCTGATTGTTATCTCTGCACCTCAACAACAGAATTTCAGTCTCCATGGCAATTCTTAACATAATTAGTTTACAGCTTTAAAAAAACCTATATTTACTGTGCAACTAATGCTACAGTATTTCAAGTAGCATAACCATATAAAATGTGTGGATCTTACTAAAAATAACTACAGTAGTACCATTAAAACATGTCATTCTGGGCAACGTGAGCCTGGACAACAACAACAAAGATGTGATGTAAGGGCAAAATAAAATGCCAATTTTCACAAATGCACTTTACCCGAAAAAGATAGACTAAAACCACATAAAAATTAAAAAGATATATGAACCCTATTATGACAATTATTTTAAAATTTAATATCCCAATACATGATATAATATATTAATATTGTGTATTATATATAAAATAGTATATATTACATATATGTCATTATATATTAGCATATTCTGATACCCTAACATATTATATAAAGTTAAATATAATGAGCTAAATCTAGGATGATAGAGACCCAGACATTTATCAGTGACCATGGAATAGAAGATAAGCACTTGAAATACTTATCTGCTCTAGCCTGATGAGGACAGGGTAAAAGAAGAGGCCCAAAGACAATTCCATATAAGGGGAGAAGGGGGAAGAAGCAATTCCATACAAGAAAAAGCAGACAACACTGATATTACCAAGGGGAAAAATACTGGAAATATTTTCTTAACTGAACAAGAAAAGACTGCAAGGACATGACTGCCAGAAAACATGACTTGCAAAGACTTCAATCTTGAAAGACATTCATCCAAATCCTAAAGACACTGTCTTGGAGGCACAGGCTAAAAAGTCATCTCCACTTCTGTTACCCAAATTGCAGAGCATTAGTCTTTAAATCTTCAGCAAACTTTGAATGTCAGACAGTGACACACACAGTATCTGAACTGAAATGAAGATCTGTAAACTTGCATCATCTGGGGATGTGCAAAAAACACAAGCAACTTGTAAGTATCCAGGTGAACTGATGCACTAAGGAATCATCACCCAGAGCTCACTACAGCTGAATTGCTAAACATTATGAAACTGTAGCAGACTGGAAAAATAAAATGTATTCCGGAGAGGCAAAGGATAAAAATAAGTTTATAATTAAAAATGCCCAAGGATGTTTAAAAGTATTGACATTTTTTTCCTCACATACTTAGCCTTTGATTATAGTTTCTTTCCTTTATCTTTCAGAAGCCATCAAATCAGCTCATTTGGTGGAATCTTACAAAAAACCCTTTTTATTTGGAGGTTGAGGGTTTTTTTGTCAATAGTCTGAAAGCGGTGTCAAATAATTTTATGAACTTTCCCTTTTATGAACAGGACTTGCCTTCAGGAGAATCTTCATGACATCTTTGGCTGCTTTAGTACTTCACTATACAGCAAGCAAGGAGAACTAGAAATATAGAATCATTAGGGACTGGAAGGGACCTCAAAAGATTATCTAGTCTAATCCCGCTGCCACATCAGGATCACCTAGATCAAGTTGCACAGGAACACATCCATCACCTTCCTCAGATTTCTTGAAAAGCATATGTCATGATCCTTAACATAGCATGTTATGTAGCACTGCTTCTGTATACAAAACCACAGCTGGTACCTTGTGCAGAAACACTTTTTGAAACTGAAATGAGTGTTCCCGCCAGTACTCTTCACAGCACGTACTCCCACTACCAAGAGTGGCAGGGAAGCACTTAAAAAATTAAAAATTAAAACAACGAACAAACAAATACAAGTAAAACCAAGCTCTAGACCTGAAAAGCAAGTGTGCAGCTGTTGCTTCACACCCTAAAACATCTCACAATATTGTTACATTTCTTTCAGGTCTGTAAAACTGAGCCAATAAATCAGTTTGTTGTTTCAGTACCACATGTATAATCCTTTGTTCTGCTCAGTAAGTACAATAAATTTTCATTATCTTATGAGAATGCTTGAAGTTTATAGAGGAATTTTTCATAATTATCTTCCCACACACAAAGATTTAGGCACAAAGCTGTTTTCAGTTAATACTTGGTTTTTACCTGTATGCTTCAACTACTGTAAGATAGCAGGCTGTATGAAAAACAACAAATTCACAACACAACACGCTATAGGAAGTCAGTGTCACTGTACATAAAATATACATATCAAGGTACAGATATGACATTCTATATATGCTTCTACATGGCAGGCTCCAACAGAGTATCTGGAATCTGTCTGAGCCTGTACTAAGTTCCCTGACACCATGGAACCATTCCGATGCCTGCTGTAGTTTAAAAGTTCACATTTCTTGCCTGAGGCACTGGGAAGTTGTTGTGGCAACTTGTGATGTTTTGACTTGCCATTCCAAGCTGAGTTTTTGTGGCTCTGCAAACAGAGTGGATTGCACCTGTTGGTGTTCTGAACACAGCAGTTGTCTTGCCCTAGCAATGTGGTGAAGAGAGTGGTATCTAAAGGATCATCAGAGGGAAGATTTCATCTGAACAGTGGGCTGTTTGCTCAGATTGAGTTAATTCTAGCCTTGTTCGTGGTGGTAGAAATCAGTGGGAGAACTCTCTTAGAAGCACATGAAAAAAAGAACTGGACTTTAAAATGGCCACTGATGCTGAAGGACTTGTGCATGGACTAAACAGACTCTGCATTTCCACAAGGAGCAAGAACTGCTGTAATTGTCTTTCCTTTGAAGGGTTGGAGATGACAGTTTGGCCTTTGCTGTTCTTTTTCCAAAAATAACAAGTGTTACATTTGAAATTCTAGAGAAGTCCGAAAGAAACATCTCACCTCAGAGACAGCTGCTTAGGGAGGCAGAGTAGTTAAGGAGCTATCAGCCTAGGCTATTGTTTTCTTAATGAGTCACTTGCATAGACAAAGCCTTCATCAGCCTTCACCATTTCTGTTTGGTTTGAACCTGTGACTGGTAAGAAGCTGTCTTATTTTGTTGTGGTTGTCTAAGCCACTTCTAAAACTAAAAAAATGTAGCTGTTCTGAACCTTCTTTCTAAACATGTCTTCTAGAAATAGATTCTTTAAGATGAAGAGATTAAGTTCTACCTCATTGAAGTATTGACACCTTTGCTTACGGCTACAATCAAATACCAGCTGCTATCCTCAACTGAAGATTAGAGAACCCCTGCAAAGAAAGATCAAGTTTGTAGATATTTACAGGAGGTCAAGAAGCAGAAAAATATTTCAGTATATATGTTTTACAGTACAAGTTTGGCATGGTGAGGCTTTTTTTTATCTTCAGACTAAAGCTAGAAGTAATGAAAATCTCTCATTTCTGCAGTGAAAGCACAGATTAGATTTTTACAGGATTGTTGCCCACCCAGAACAGGATATCTTGCCTCTGAGCTGTTTGATATAACCTTACACCTTCACAATATCTTCTGCCTTGTTAAATGATATTGCTTATGAAGTATGTGAACAAGAAGCCTAGAAACCTTATAAAATCTAACTGGACAATGTACTATTACCTGTATCTGCGTTACACTGCATAAAGCTGTAAGCTAGTGTTGTTTCTTTCACTTGAAATAGAAAAATATGCCAAGACCTATGAAATTCTAAGACTACGTTCTTTGTCTTTTACCAAAAACTACAAGCAGCAAATATTTATACAAACTTGAAAGATTTTTTGAGCTTCCTGAAGTACAATCTCATTTCGCAGCTGAATAATAGAGTGTAAATATTCAACAGATATTCCAAACAAATAAAGAAATCTGGGAAAATACTGCTTGTGTTTACTAAGGAAAAGAGGTTAAGTACAAATGGTTGGATTTTTCTCTTCTGTGTGTAACTTTTCTAAAGGGTTTCTACTTCTCTAGTAGTATTTCAAAACAGCTATACTGTTTGTTTTTCAAGCTCTATGGTTTCTTTGATTGTCTTAGGACACAAAGTCGTTTTAGTAAAACAGTAATCAGTAGTAAGTGGAACATGGTCAAAGGCAAATCACAAAATACACAGCCGTAGTATTTTATAAAACAGATTTTCATAAAATACTGGTCTCTGATGCAGCTTTCTGTTCAAAGTGTAAGTGTGTAAGTCTACCCAACATTCTATCACAATCAAGAGGACTAAAAACACTTTATTATTAAAACAAAACAAAATCTCAAACCCACTTAAAAACTATTTTAGGAGCATTTTAGAAGAGTTAGGTGTCATAATCAACAATTGTTTGATTAAATTGACTACACGTAGTGCAAAAATACCTTTTGAAAAATTCTACCCTAGCCAAGATTATATACGTGACACAAAGGTGATACCAAAAGGATTGTGTTTTCAATGCATTAACAAAAGCAGAGAGTAATGTGTTATTTCTGAATCAAATCTGAATCAAGAAGTACAACAACATTGTTTGTTAATCCTAATAACTTGTATGTATGACTACTCATATCAGGAATACATTAAATTGGAGTACTATGTACTGTACAGCTTTAGACTTGCACACATGACATGTGTGTTCCATTGGATTATTCAAGTTATTCTATCGCAGTTCAAAACCCAACTGGTTACCTAATAATAATAGGAAACATTCCTTTCTAAAGTAAGATGTTATTTTCCATATTTGATTTGCTTTGTTTTTCTGACTACACACACAATCTAAGAAATATCAATCTACTTTTGAGCAAATTACATCTAAGATTAGGTTGGACACGGGTAATAATGCATAGGTCTAAATTAGGTCTAAGATTAGGTCGGGTCTGTGTTTTATAAGATCTGTGTTTTACCGGCTACTTAACACTTTGACCGATTTACTAAATGGCAAACTCAACAAAGCTTAACACTGTGAAGAGCCTTTACACAACTTTTATTCCACATGTTGAAGTGATTTGTCTAATCATACATTTGAAATGTAAGATAACTGTCCACAAGAGGAGAATGCTGACCAGAGAGCTACCTTTTATTTTCCATAACTTAGTTCGAGTAAAGCCTTTCATGTACACCAATCTGAAAAATACTGAAACATTGAGCAGGTGGGAAGATGGAATCAAGGCGGAACCCAGGTGAAGAACCCAGAGACCAGAAAACGGACAGAATTTTCTATGTGACATTGGAAGCTCTAAGAGCTCACAGTTTGGATAAAAATGTAATGCACGCGTAGCTTGGCTACAGCAGATTTGGGTCATAACATTCATCTTTTTTTTAGACTTCTTTAAATGGAAACTTGAGAATGTTTCAGGTTAAAAATCAATAACACCATCCTGTTTTAAATTACTCCCAGAAGGATAACAGCCTATTCAGTTTAAACCTGACATTAACGAACTGGCTATTTTCCAATGTTTCTTACTGCAATTGCACAGGATCCAAACCTACCTATGGTTATACAGACAAAATGGTATCTTTATGGATTGTTATTCAGGCTGATGTGCTCAATACTGCTAACAAAAAATGAAACATACTGTATGCACTCTGAGGTTCTCTCCAATGAACAATTTGTCTTTATTTCTGAATGGATTGTCTTCCCAAAGAAATCAGAAAACATCACCCTCTGTTGTGACAATTAAGAAATGAAGACTACTTGCCTCAGTAACGATTAAGCCTAATCTTGATTAAATAATATTATTCCCGGAACAGATACTGCTGACTATCATCCTTGTAGGATAACTGGGAAGAAAACTGTACTTGACCTTAAAAAAAAAAAATCTGTATAAAGAAATTGCTTCTTAACACTTGTGCATTCACAGGACAAGTGGGCAATAATCATGCAAAGATCTAATTTGTGCTTTCACTAAAAAAAATGCAAAATTTTAATTAGTCCTAGTTTTAGTCTGAAGATAAATATGTCACTCTGCCAAACAGTTAACAAAGCAGTCATCACTCATCTTAATTAAAGTTCATCTTAATCAAGGAACTGACTTGAAGATACAATACTAGTTAAAACTAAGATAGTCACATGGTTCCCAGAGGTAACATCTGTCAAGAATCAATGTGCAACTACAGCGTAGTCCTGGTAAAAAGGTAAAGAAAGAAAACAAAGCAAAACAACAATTAAAACCATCTTATCACTTCCTCATAGAGAACCACATGTTTGTCTTCAGTAGAATCATAGAATGGTAGGAGTGGGAAGGAACCTCTAGAGGCAGATGATCTAGTCCAACCCCCACACCATGTATTTTCTTCCAAAAGTGCCTTTCCCTAGCACGCATCACTACTTGAAATGGAATTATGAGTTCTTCAAAAAAAGATCAGGATTTCATCTAACACAAAGATACTGGTAAGACTGGAATTTTCAAATTATTTTAAAAATATTCTTCTATAATCATGTAATCTCATTCTCTAGAGAAAGACCTGCCCTACATTCAAATAAGAAGGAAGTGAGGTCATACTGTAAGAGTGTACATCTCACTTCTTAGAAAGCTCCCTTTCATCTGCTCCATTTTGAATTGTAAATTACCTGCTTTTAATTTCATGATGTATCTTTTTAAGTCATAGCTGATCTTTTTCTCGGGAGAAAAAAAAGCATCTTTGTTTATTCAATAATGTTTCAAAACATCAGCTCTAAAACAGGGAAGTAATAGGCAAGGGAAAAATATTCTTTTATATTCTAACTTTACCATTACAGTTCTTAATTCATTATAGAAACCAATTTAAACTGTGGTACAGCTGTAAACACCCTCTTATCACAGAGCTAGGTAACTCAGCCCATAGACAAGTGTCCTTGGCTGCATGTGTAATCATAAAATAGTAGAATCATCAAGGTTGGAAGAGAGCTCCAAGATCAAGACCAACTATCAACCCAACCACACCTTTCCCACTAAAGCATATTCCTTAGTGATCATGAAAGGGATGCAATGGCTGTAGACTCTATCATGTACATTCTTGAATATGGTTGCTTCACAGAGCCTGTCTTTCCAAATGTATTAAAAATGAGGAAGAGATGTCAGTGAAGCATTTTTCCTAGGGACAGCAATAATAGGCAATTCACCAGTAAAGAGCTCACCAAACAGCCTAACTGATTTTCAGAGCTGAAAATAAAATAACCAG
This sequence comes from Rhinopomastus cyanomelas, assembly GCA_013400115.1. NCBI lineage: Eukaryota > Metazoa > Chordata > Aves > Bucerotiformes > Rhinopomastidae > Rhinopomastus > Rhinopomastus cyanomelas. Next base: position 63,815 of record VXBP01004344.1, read on the forward strand.
AGGAGAACACCAGAGCAAGTAAAATTCCACAAAAGGTTAAAACTCTGAAAGAAAATAGGACAATCAGTTCTTCAACACTGTTTATCTATAAGCAGTGGATGTCAACAGAAAGAGGACAACAAGAAAGTACCTGCATCTCCAATAGAAAGTTTGGATGCTCCCGGTGCCTTTTAAGTTTTTCTTTAATTAAGAATTGGAAATCAATCATAAAATGATTACAAACATGTAAGCAGTGTCATGCTCTCTGCAAAGGCAAAGGCACAGAAATGAAATGAACTTGGTAAAAAATGTGGGCATTATTTCCATAAATAAAGAAAAATATAACAGCCCCGGATTAGGGGGAGATTAATAGCAAAAGCTAATACCATCTCATATTATGGTTACAGACCAGAAACTAAATAAGAAAAAGAATGCAGGCGGATTGATTACTGGTATGCTCACAAATACCTCAGACAAGTTGAGTTTATTAAAAAAGAGAAAAAGACCTATCTTCCAAAAAGGAAACTTTGGGACTAAGCAAAGCCTATCAAAACAGAGCTCTGGTACCAAAAGCAGCAAAGACAATGTAAAATTCCGAAATTAAAGCAAGTCTCCATCTTTTAAGAAATACTAACACAGATTAAAATCAACCTACACAGACACACCTATTGAAGTGGCCATTCGTGGATGTGTTCAGATATGGCACTTTGTGTCAGGGGAGGTTTAGATTGGATATTAGAAGGAAACTCTTTACTGAGAGGGTGGTTTGGTACTGGAATAGATTGCCCAGGGAGGTGGTGGTGTCATCATCCCTGAAGGTGTTTAAGGAACGAGTGGACGCGGCGCTTAGGGATATGGTCTAGCGGTTAGATACTAGGAGAAAAGGCTGGACTCAATGACCCTGGAGGTCCTTTCTAGCCATGATGATTCTGTGATTCTGTAATATGGCCTCATGCTCATGCAAGTGTTGGGTGGGAGGTTGGACTTGATGGTCTTAGAGATACTTTCAACCTTAATGATTCTGTTAATAAGCATAAGCTTGTTGTACACACCGGCCTGTGGCCTCCTGTCAATACTAGAGTGCAGGGCTCTTGGATTTCCTTGCCATTTGCACTATATTCCTGGCCTGGGGCTACAAAAGCAAGTAAAGAATAATCATCCCTAAATTAGCCTGCTTTCTTTACAAAGCTATCCCTTCTTTGAATGATGCACATGCCTGGATTTAAAGTTCTTAGCATTTACTCAGACTTGGTCCCCAAGTTTCCAGAAAGCAGCTGAGGCAACGTTCACTCCAGCAGTTACAAGAAGTAGCAGTCATTATTTTTTCCCATTACTTCCAGTACAGATATGCTGCTGCAGATATAAAACCAGCCCACAATGAATTTGAGAGCTCCTGAGAGTTATTACTAAACCAGTCACATTCCTGTACTGCTTTTCTTTTTTGCTTTTAATTTTTCTTTCACTTAGACTTCATAGACACCATAGTGAAACCAGTGCCTCCCACTGAATAGGCTGCTCATTTAAAGTATTGGAATGAAAAGAAAGAATGGAGAGCAGCCACAGCCTATTAAGGATGAGAAATCCCATAAAAATCAGGACAGTAGAAAAATTAATAGAGAAATTACAGTTTCCTGGGCTTTTATTTCAACAAAAGAGAAAGAATTAGAAAACTGTGTGTATCAGCGTGAAAACATATGTTGTACTCAACTCTGGCTACAGCTCTTTTCTGCAGGTCTGCATAATGATAGAGGTATTTATTTAATATATATGAGGAAAAAACATTACTCCTAATGACAACAAAATTAGTGAAATGCAAGTGGTGAAAAAAACATACTTTTAACACCAATTATGAGCTGTTGGAGAGCAGTGTAGGAGTAAAGGAGCTGGGGGTTCTGGTGGACAGCAGGATGACTATGAGCCAGGAATGGGCTGTTGCAGACAAGAAGGCCAAAGGGATCCTAGGGTGGATCAGAAGATGGTGGTTAGCAGATGGAGAGAGGTTCTCCTTTCCCTCTACTCTGCTCTGCTGAGACTATATCTGGTATATTTTGTTTAGTTCCGGGCCCCTTAGATCAAGAAGGACATGGAATTGCTGGAGACAGTTCAGCGAAGAGCCGCAAGGACAATGAAGGGAGTGGAACATCTCTCTGATGAAAGACCTGGGTCCTTCATCTAGGTCCTTCTCCATCAGCAAGGAGAAGGGGATACTGCGGGGTGACCTCATTACTGTTTATAAATACATGAAAGGTGAGTGTCAGGAGGATGGAGCCAGGCTCTGCTCAGTCATATCTAATGATAGGACAAGGGGCAATGGTTATGAGCTGAAACACAGGAGGTTCCACATCAATGTGAGAAGGAATCCCTTTCCAGTGAGGGTGACAGAGCACTGGAAGGGGCTGCCCAGGGGTTTGTGGAGCTGCCTTCTCTGGAAATGTTTAAAACCCACCTGGACATGTTCCTGTGCAACTTGATCTAGGTGATCCTGCTCTGGCAGGGGGCTTGGACTAGCTGATCTTTCAAGGCCCCTTCCAATCCCTAATGTTCTGTGATTCTGTGATTAAAGGATGCTGGAAAAAGATCTGACATGCAAGAGTGCAGACTCCAAAATGGAGTTTTAAAATTCTATATAGAAACACTTTACCTTGACAATACAGTAGAAAAGGAACATGAGTCTATTATCTTAATAGACCTTGGAAATATTTAATTGAAATGATAGATAGAAATTGTGACTGTAATGTGTTAAAACCCAAACAAACATAAGCAGATAAAATGCAATTATAGCCAAATATTTTGAAAAAGATTATTCAGTGTTACGAAAGAACACTGTAGCAATTTTCAGACTTTCTAAAAATATTTGTGTATTTCAGGAATCTTTAATATCTCTTCTCCAAAATGAACTGTGAACTACTTAATCCTAGTTACTTAAATGTGTCTAAAATAACTACTGTGTTGAAGGTTTTCTATTTCTGTACAATAGTAGATTGCAAATCTAAGAATTAAAAACAACACAACCAAAAAAGAAAAAAATATAACATGTTAGATTGAATAAATTCTGAAAAACTCTGATTTCTGCATGGAATAACAAACTTTTGATCACTGAAAAGTGATTTATGGATGACTACATTATATGTTTCTGCGTCTCAGTTTCTCTGAACACACTGTACTCCAGAAAAAGTCTGAGGATGGGCTTGATTTGTTTTGCTCCTGTTACTTGGGATAAGGTGGTACCAGACAAGAGCAATACCTCCAAGTGTACACAGCCTAAATTTAAACTGCCTGGCTCATGTCCACATTCTCCAACAACGACACATTCAATTTCCAAGTTGTTATGTTAAACACATACCTTAGAAAAATACCTTAAATAAATAAATGTTATGATGGCAGAACTGTCACAAATCCATTTAAAGTAAAGCCCAATATACAATGAAGAAATATTTCACGTTGTCCTTTCATTTCCTTGCTTAGACTAATGGCCTATCATTTCACGAGAAAGCATTCCTCTGGCTGGGCCCCTCCAGTGTAGTCCTCATGGTATTGAGCTGTTCAATGCTTTTTACACAAGAGAAATAGCTGCCACAGTATGGGAGGCAAGGGCAGCCTTTCACACTTCACTGCACTTTCAATGCCAACTACCATGTAGCACATCTACATTGCCAGTAGGAAAGATGGAAAACATTTTCCACAATAATAATATGAAAGAACAATGAGCCTTTAATATACTGGAAAATACACAGCACTATTTGTAGCTAGACTACTGATCTTTGCAAATAGCAATACACAAAAAAGGCTGAGAAATCACTTTCATTATGAAAGGTTATTAATAAATAACCACTCTTGAAGACACTACTGTCTGGAAGTAGCAAAATAATTTTAGGACCAGATACTGTATTGGCATGTGTGAATTTAACATTTATAATTAAGGAAAGATTATTTAAGAAATTAATAGTATATTTTTAAAAGAAAAATCAAATTTTCCTAGATATGGTAAGCCTACTTGCATTAGAATATAGAGTATCAGTGAGGTAGGAAGTATTAAAAGTTGTGTAGACCTTCAGCTAGGCCTTTTGGTAATTAAGAAATGGATTTCCTATTCAATAGAAAAATAACAAAGACTAACACTTAAGGTGTTTCCCCAATTCTGAATAGAAAAGCTAACAATTACACAACTTCTAATACTGAAGTTATATCAAATTTTCTAGATGATGATGTAGCGAAGTAGTCTAACTAGTAAACAGAAAACTTCTCACAGCTTTTAGTCTCATCATACTTTCCAAATTTAGTATTCAGCTGTAACAATAATGGTCCCGAGACATTAGAATGAAGATGGAGTACTCAGCACTGTATTCAGTATTCAGCACTGGGATTGTTTAGACTGGAGAACAGAGGGCTTGGGAGAACCTTATCGCTCTGTAGAACTACCTGAAGGGAAGTTGTAGTCAGGTGGAGCTGAAATTCTTCTCCCAGGAAACTAGCGACAGGACAAGAGGGCAGGGCCTGAAGCTGCACCAGGAAGGGTTAGACTGGGTATTAGTAAGCCCTTCCTCACAGAAAGGATGATCAGACACTGGAATGGACTGCTCAGGGAGTTGGTAGAGTCCCCATCCCCAGAGATGTTTAAGGACAGACTGGATGTGACCCTTAGTGCCCTGATCTGGCTCATGCTATGATGTTAAGTCATAGGTTGGGCTTGAATGAGCTGAGAGGTTTTTTCCAGCATCAATAATTCTGTGATTCTGTGAGAAGCTGGACATAAACCGGAAAAAATTATCCGAGCAAAATTCATGTGCTATGACAAATGCTGACTACTCTTTCAGAAAATGGTCTAGACCATTCAGTATCTCTAAATTATCGGCATCTAAGCACATCAGTTCTTGCTCCCAGTCAAACATAATACGAGGAAATAATAGTACCGCCACTTCAAACATCAATTTTCCATAGAAGTTGCCCATTCAAGAGCCGAATGTGGCCAGTGTGAACGGATGGCAGCGTTCAGTGAAGTGCTGCTGCTGAAGGCACTTAGCAACTATCTCTTTTTATCTATATTTTATTATGATACAAGGAAGCAAAGCCAAAGGAATTACATATTTGAAGAAACAAAGACAACCTTCAGACTTTCTGAGTCAGAAGGTCTCTAAAAAAACCTAGTGGAATTCATTCGTGCTTTCAATTTCACCAGAATGCAATGTAAACAAGCATTGGAACGACACAGCCAACTTTTAAATTAAATCCTACAATGATTAATTTAAATTTTCAAACAAGGATTAGAAACCCCATTCAATTGCAGAGTTTCAGGGGTGGCTTTAATAATTTACATGCTTTCCAAAGGTGAATAAAATGCCCTCCTGAACAAATATCCAAACAATCCAAATATTTTCTCTGTTGAAACAAACCCATGACTGACGAAGAAAAGGGCCACTGTTGTCACGTTGAATGCATGTGCTGTGGGAGATAGGCAGAGTAACTCACACCTTTTTAAGTAGAAGCTCCTGTGTGTAATTTGTACCATTTATCAGAGGGGAAATAATTAAAACATCAACAGCAAAATCTGCAGGTTTATTTTATTTTTCTTGCCCTTTACATGAGATCTTGATATTCTACTATATTTCTGTGTGTGGATGTAGGAAACAATATCATTTTGGGACTGGACTAGATGATCTTTCGAAGTCCCTTCCAATCCCTAATGATTCTATGATTCTACGAGATCATTCCCTTGGAGGAACTGGAAAAGAACTGCAGTGAAATGTTCTTAGTATCACCAAGGCTATGTCTAACATTCTAGGAAGTCAAATATAAAAGATATTAACTCTACAAAGCACTATCACTTGGCTACGAGGAAGACACAACAGCTTTAGTTACAATATAGCTGCATTACTGCTGCTTTTGTAGATAACCTGGCTCCCTCAGCCGTAATTTATTGCCTCTCTTCTTTGCAGTTATAATAAATACTCTTCCAATATCTTTAACCTGTACTTGTGTATCCTCCAAACACAGGCAAGGAATGTTGTGACTAATAAGTAGGTTCCACTCTTCTGGAAAACTTTGTGCAAACACCCTATGAGTGATTTATATCTTTAGTGCTCAAGCAGCATTAAGGTGAAATATAACGTTAGACAAATGTCCTGAGCTGCAGATATAGTTCATACATAAAGTACACATTCTGCATTGATTTTTACTTCACAGAATCACAGAACATTAGGGATTGGAAGGGTCCTCAAAAGATCATCCAGTCACATCTCTCTGCCACAGCAGCAGGAACATGGCCAGGCAGGTTTTAAACATCTCCAGAGAAGGAGACTCCACAACCTCCCTGGGCAGCCCCTTCCAGTGCTCTGTCACCTTCACTGGGAAGGGGTTCCTTCTCACATTGATGTGGAACCTTCTACGTTCCAGCACACACCCTTTGCCCCTTGTCCTATCATTCTTGAAAGCACAAAACCAGGCCATCCCTGTCTGTCATAAGGTGAGTCTGTCATAGGGGAAAAAGACCAGCCTGGATGAGTAAGGAAATTTTGAAAAAACTAAGCGAGAAAAAGAGAATGCATCACGTTTGGAAAAAGGGTCAGGTCAATCAAGTCATGTATCGTGGAATTGTCTGGTCATGTAGGAGGAAAATTAGAAAAGCAAAGGCCCAACTTGAACTCAGGCTGGCCACTTCTGTTAAGGACAAGAGGAAGAGCTTTTACAGGTACACCAATGTTAAAAAGAGGGGTAGTAATAATCTCCACTCCTTACTGGATATGGAGGGAAATTTAATAACTAGAGATGAGGATAAGGCAGAGGTACTTAATGCC
>VXBP01004344.1:70744-203251 GCA_013400115.1 Rhinopomastus cyanomelas
AGCAGTGTGCCCAGGCGGCCAAGAGGGCCAGTGGCATCCTGGCCTGCATCAAGAATGGTGTGGTCAGCAGGTCAAGGGAGGTTATCCTTCCCCTGTATTCTGCACTGGTTAGACTGCACCTGGAGTATTGTGTTCAGTTCTGGGCCCCTCAGTTTAAGAAAGAGTCGAGGTGCTGGAATGAGTCCAGAGAAGGGCAACTTGAATGGTTAAAGGGGCTGGAAGATAAACCCTATGAGGAGAGGCTGAGGGAGCTGGGTTTGTTTAGCCTGGAAAAGTGGAAGCTCAGGGGTGACCTTATCGCTGTCTATAACTATCTGAAAGGTGGTTGTAGTCAGACAGGGGTTGGTCTTTTCTCCCTGGCCACTGGAGACAAGACAAGGGGTCATAGCTCCATCAAGGGAGGTTTAGACTTGACATTAGGAAAAGATTTTTCACTGGAAGAGTGATCTGGTTTTGGAATGGGCTGCCTACAGAGGTGGTTGAGTCACCATCCCTGGAGGTATTCAAGGTTAGGCTGGATGAAGTGCTGAGTGGCATGATCTAGATGTTAGGATTACTGGGTTTATTTGGATTTAGGTTGGACTGGATGATCTTTAAGGTCTTTTCCAACCTTCTCATTACTGTGATACTGTGATTAGATGCGACTGAGCAGAGCCTGGCTCCATCCTCTTGACACTCACCCTTCACATATCTATAAACATTGAGGTAACCCTCAGTCTCATTTTCTCCAAGATAAAGAGACCCAGCTTCTTATGAAGAAATAATGTAGGAGGTGGCCTCTTCCTTCCAATGCAAGATAACACAATCATTAAACCATTTGCAAAGAAATACTCTGGATCAAACATTGGTTTCATGGGGAAAATATGGAAGGTAGTTTTAAAAGTACAGATTGTATAAGATATCTGAGTCAGGGATTTCTTGTTTTCCCGAGATGCTCTTTCAAGGACCATAACAGCATTCAGACTTTTCCAGAAAATATTTATGAAACACATTTGCTTCCAGACTTTGTTACAGACCAAATCCCCCAAAGCCTCTAGTGCTACTGATCTCAATTACTCATAATTATAACAACTACGCAAGATGATTAACTAAAAAGGATGGAATCTGGCCCTGGTGCTTCAGTGCTAAGTGAGATTTTTATCTCGAGCTAATTTACATGAGAACAATTTGCAAACAAATATATTACATACATCATCAAGTATTCAACAGTCAAACGCACATGATGATCCAAATTAAGGGTTATCATCGCAACAAGATGAGACTTCACTGCAGCAATAGTTTGCCATTGCCCTCAGAACACAACAGAAACTTGGTTCATTGTCCTTGTACAAGGCGAACACTTGTGGGGACATCCCAGGCTCTCACGCAAAGAAAAAAGTAGAATAAGTTATCTTTCGAGATACACATTAGAAGATACAACGAGGAAAACGTCTGCTGAAGAGCTACAGACATTTGGAGAATGTTAGCATATGACCAACAGAAACAGCTACTTTAAACTACACTGATAGAAGTCATCATGTCCTGGTGTGCCACTGCTAACTCGTGCTGGGTAATGCTGAAGATATACCCATCAGTTAAGTTCTATTTCTTGTAAGTGAAATTTAATTATATAAGTGAGCAAGGACTTTCAGAGTGGTTGCCACCAGTACGCTTTAAAGAGTACTATGTATAGGCAAGGGTTGCTCATGCAGAAGTTCACAAGGCAAAAATCCTTTGTAGTACTGCTTTACTCTTTCATTTCACCTCAGTGAAGCAATAAGAGAAAACTTCTCTGTAGATTTCAATTTATCACAGGCTGCCTGGGATCTTTAATCTGGTGGTAGTCCAGATGTCTCTTAGGCCTCCATCTTGCACTGACTTATTTGGCCTTTATCAGTGTTTCAAACATCTCAACTTTCAGAAGCCCTGAGACAAGATTTTGGATAAGAAGCTTCCATTGAAGTGTTTGAAATCTTAGAAAATATTGAATATCAAATATAAAGACAACTGTATCTGCTTACAGCACTGCCCCAAGCCCCCAGATGTTTCAATATCACCTCAAGCAATAATAAAGCACTCTATTTCCCACTCACTACAACTTATGATCCCGTTTGATGTCTCAGAGAGTGCAAGCCACCAACTTCAGGTCATTTATCTGAAAATAAAATTATATGTTGCTGAATTGCTTATCTGTATATTTTTCCCCCAGGTCAATCACCGTGAAAGTATTTATTTCTCTTGACAGTCAGTTTGGGAAGGCATCTGACATCAACACGCATCTGAAATCCTCTAGGCAACCACTAATGTAATAACCAAAAATCATGGATCAAGGAAAGAAATATATGAGCCAACTATGTTGTAGACTGACTGCTCTAGAAATCAGATCTTTTTGATACTGAGCTGGCATACTGGAAATGTAACTCAGTGAAGATACAAGTGATTTAAAGCAGAGCTTGAGTGAGTCACAAAGGATAAGAAAAGTGAGAAATACTTCCAGTGAGTTAAAAAAAGGTATTGCCTTGATGGAAAACTGCTTGCTTCTTTCTTTTTAATTTTAATTTCTAGTCATAGAATGGTTTAGGCTGGAAGGGACCTCAGAGCTGTATTTGTACAATTGGTTATGACTTCTATAGCAATGTTGCACTATCTGGTTAGTCTTTTATATCCAATACTTATCACATTCTGCCCCTTCAGCATTCCACTAGACCAATGACATTTAGTATATAGCAACTGCGATGAGAGCAGATGAATAAAACCATCACGCTCTACCGGCCAAAAACTGCCTGGGCAGAGAACTAAGCCCTAGGATGTTAAACCATGAATGTCTACACTGCCTCAAACCTCTTCTGCCCTGAAAACAAAAGTCCTGCTTGGTTCCTAACAGCATGTTCACAGCAACTTCCTGGATTTATTCCTAATTGTTCCAGTTAATTGTTGTACAAATCAGACTTTCTGAAAGTCATAGCTGCATGACAGCAATAAACTAAAAGAAACAGAGATAAGAATAAATAAGTGAACTCCACAGGTCATCCGTCAAGGTGGACTCCATTCATACACCACTCCCACAGTTCTCACATAAGATGAATTTTACACCACCTAGTAGTACTCTAGTTCATGTAGCTTGGAGGTGTCACCAAGGTTAGGTTGTCCTACAACCTGCATTAAAACTGCTTCCATAAAGAAAAAACACAGGATGTTGCTCTGGGAGAATCCCTTCTGACGGGAGCAAAAAGCCCAACAGGCAGATCACTCCCACTTCCTACAGAAGTCTCTGCTGCCTCACTGGGACCTGGGCTAAAGATGTGTAGAGAATGCTTTGGCCCCCCCAATTATCATCCATTATTGATTTTTCAGGTAGTCAATGATCAAGCTGCAACAAGAAGTCTGAGGACAATCAAGAGATATTTCAGGGCTTCGAGACTACTGAGAGCACAAGCTCTCTCCACTATCCTTTCAGTTGCAGTGAATGATGAGGGAAGAAACAGGAAGAGCCAGCAGATCAATGCCTGTCACCAAGCAGAGACACAGCCAACCAACCAAACAGCAAACTCTGTGAATCTGTATTAAGGGATGTTCAGACTGATCATCAGGAAAAGGTCCTTCTCAGAGACTGCATCACAGGAACAGGCTCCCCATGGAAGTGATCATGGCACAAACCTCTCAGAGTTCCAGGAGCATCTGAACAACACTCTTAGTCCTATCATAGAATCAGAGAATGGCTCAGGTTGGAAGGGACTTTAAGGGATCACCTACTCCAATCTCCCTGCCATGGGCAGCACACCTCTCATTTTTTAGGTAGTCCCATGAAGAACAGAGAGTTGGACTCAATACTCAGTCTTAAGAAATTAGGCAGGTATTTTTATAAATGTTATTAAACAGTAGAATTAAATAGTTTCTGTAGACAGAACTGGCTATATGGCTACGTCATCTGACTTAGATCAGACATCTGTAAATAAGTCCTGAATTCAATCAGTCAACAAAACAATGTCAGCATAAAGACAGACCTCTGCAGTGATCACGCCAGCTTTACAATATCTGTATTTTTAAAAAAATACTTGACTCACACTAATGTAATTTTTCTACATTCACAGCTCAGATACTCACCAGTTTTTAAAATTTCTCTTCTCAGGTTTATAGGTGACATGACTCTTCTCTGGTTTTATTACTTTCTATATCTCAGCACAATCAGCAGAAAATTCATCACTGGTGTTCTGGACTGTCTGGTTTTTAAATGGTTCAAAACAGCAAGAAAGAAAGGGCATATTTTATGATACTGCTTTGAAAGGAAATTAATTCTTTCAACAAACATTCTCAGCTGCAAAGTTGGCCAGTATCAGTTTTATGTGATTGCTATCACTTGGTTGTAAAAAGCAAGTACACACAAATGAAATCAAGAACTGAAACAAACTCATTATTGTTTGTTTACGTAAGATCAGTAGCACGTTTTGTTTTCCAGCAGCCCTGGGTATGTGGGAAAACAGTAAATACTCAGCCTCAAGAGAAGGGTCTGTGCTAAAAATCACGGAAACCTGATATTGACCTATGTTTTTTAAGCTAATTACTTTCTTCAAAATGTTAAATTCTGTCAAAATATGGAGAAGCTGGCAATCCTCATTCTTGCTCTGTAGCACAGGGGTTCATAGAATCATAGAAACATTAGGGATTGGAAAGGACCCCAAAAGATCATCTAGTCCAATCCCCCTGCCACAGCAGGATCACCTGCCTGGAGAGGCCATGGAATCAGAGTCACTCAGGGTTAGAAGGGACCACAAGATCATCCAGTTCCAGCCCCCCCACCTTAGACGAGGCTGGCCAGAGTCCCATCCAGCCTGGCCTTAACTCCAAGGGTGGGGCTCCAACCACCTCCCTGGGCAACCCATTCCAGACCTTCACCACTCTCAAGGTGAAGAACTTCCTCCTCACATCCACTCTAAATCTACCCATCTCCAGCTTTGCTCCATTGCCCCTAGTCCTGTCATTACCTGCCATCCTACATAGTCCCTCCCCAGCTTTTTGTAGGCCCCCTTCAGATACTGGAAGGCCACAATAAGGTCACCTTGGAGCCTCCTCTTCTCCAGACTCAACAGCCTCAATTCCCTCAGTCTATCCTCACAGGAGAGGTGCTCCAGCCCTCTGATCATTCTCACGGCCCTCCTCTGCACATGCTCCAGCATGTCCACATCCTTCCTGTAATAAGGGCTCCAGAACTGGACACAGTACTCCAGGTGGGGTCTCACCAGAGTGGAGTAGAGGGGGAGAATCACCTCCCGTGATCTGCTGGCCACACTTCTCCTGATGCAGCCCAGGATCAGGTTTGCCTTCTGGGCTGCAAGTGCACACTGCTGGCTCATGTTGAGCTTTTCATCCACAAGCACCCCCAAGTCCTTCTCCTCAGGGCTACTCTGCAGCCAGAGACTGCCCAGCCTGTACTTGTGCTTAGGATTGCCTTGACCCAGATGCAGGACCTTACACGTGGTCTTGTTCCACCCCATCAGGTTGGCTTGTGTCCATTTCTCCAGGTCCCTCTGATTAGCATCCCTTCCCTCCAGCATGTCTGCTGCATCACACAGTTTGGTGTTGTCAGCAAACTTACTGAGGGTGCACTCAATGTCTCTGTCCGTGTCACCTACAAAGATGTTGAACAAGACTGGTCCCAGGACTGATCCCTGAGGGACTCTGCTTGTCACTGACCTCCACTTGGACATGGATCCATCGACAACCACTCTCTGGGTGTGGCCATCAAGCCAGTTCCTTACCCATCTAGTCATCCACCCATCAAAGCCATTTTCCACCAGCTTGGACACCAGAATGTGGGGTGGGACAGTGTCAAAGGTTTTGCTCAGGTCCAGGTAAACAATATCAGTTGCTCATCCCTCATCCATTAGTGTTGTGACCTGTTTATAGAAGGCCACCAGGTTTGTCAGGCAGGATTTGCCTGACACACAGAGAGCGCTTGCATTCTCTGCCTTCTTTCTGCTACATCTCCCCACTACTACAATAATCCATTAATCTCTTGTAGTGTGTTCAGCCTGTTCCATGGGCATTACTCAAGTGTCTGTGCCAGAGACCTAACCCATCACAGGAAGATCATCTGAATCAGAGTAAAGTGCAGACAGAAGACTACCAAACCTGATGATCACTTCTGCTGGTTCATGGGGTATGGGAGGTCTGAGGTATTTGTGACAAAGGCGATTTAGTCTTCAGAAAGTAATTCCTGAAGAGTGCCATTTTCTAACTGCCACAAAGTTCACTGTTATCTTTTGAGAATGAGAAATTCTGAGAGAAATTTGAGAACAGTTTTTCACACATTCTGCCCAAAGTGTACAATGCTGCTATTGATAACAGCTCTGTGTGGCAGGAGGTTGCCTACCTTATTGACTCGGTAGATACCAAGCGTTATCTCAAAATGTAATTGTTTCATGCTGTTGGTCTCATCAAGGGTAACACAGAACCAAATATTTAATCAGGATTCCCAAGTTAAAAACAATCAGCAGCACAGTAGCAGGGCTCACATTAGCAAACACAAACATCAGCTGAAAAAGTAGGTCTCACAAATAATTCCAAGAATGCTAACTCACATTAATAATGTGATTGTACAATTCCATGACATAAGAGCCTAAGACAACTCCTATGTGATGGAAGACGAAAGGGCTAGAAGAAGCATAATGGGTGTTCAGAGATAGAAAACAATAATTCTCTTTTGTATACATCCTCCTCACTCTTTTCTGACCTAATTATAGTGGCAAAGAACAATCTACTAGGTTTTCAAATTGTCACCAATACAATCACTCTTATCCCATGGGTAGACTTACCTTCCCTTACCTACAACACTCGTATACATAAGACTAACAAAAAGAGTAATGTGCACTATTCTTGTTTTTAAACTAATAAATATAGAAAGGTCAGATCAAATTTTGATTTTTTTTTTTATGCTTACCAGTATTTGAGCTTCTATATAATACAATCAGAGTTTTTTCTACATGCCAATTTGTAATACTGATTGAAATTTGGAAGATCTGGCTTTTCCTCTCAAAAAAGATGCGAGTTCTAAAAATATATTTCTGAAGGGAGAAATTCCCTCCCCCATTTGAACAGCAGTCTCCCAATTAGCATTTATGCTGTGGTGCAAGGTTTAGGGTGTCAGATCCTTAGTTTGTCACACAAAAATTCTACTTTTCAGAACTATTATTCTCCTTACAGAGCTCTTTGTTTTCTCTACTTATTTGTCTTAAGAAAATATCAATCCTTTTCTCAGAATTTCTTTTTCTTAGAATAATCCTGATGATAATGAAAACTTCAGCAAAACATAAAAATACTTTTAAGAATGGCTCCCTTGGTGCTGACTTTCTTGCTACCATTCATAACTTAGACAGGTTCAGTTTCAGGCTGCACTCTCCACTGATGCTATTATAAAAAATACTATTATTTTTTATTTTTAAGTTACTATATGAGATTAAAATTTATTTCTAAGCTCATATATTTTAGAAGCATTGTGCCAAATCTGTAACTCACCTTGAAGACGATAGGAAAAATGGCTGCAAATGAGCTGCAGTACTTTAATAGACTATGGTAAGTGTGAGTGCCTGTGACAGAAAAATAACAGCAAGACCACAGTGTAGTCTGTATTTTTCATATAGTGATTACACATGTTATGTTTTTTCCACAACATTATATACCTATGTCAGCCTGTGCTTTGTAAAGTACATCTGCCTATACACAACTACATACACACTGTATCAGATGAATATTACTTCCACTAATGTAGGAGGTAGAAAAAGGTGCTTCAAAGTCAGTAGAGACTAATTTGAGCTCTATCTAAAGTAGCTATTCATTTTAAGCTGTCTGTTGAGGGAGAAGATAAAGCTCACAGAATCACTCTGGTTGCAAAAGACCTTACATGCCTAAAACACATCCCTCAACACATCCAAACTATTTTTAAACACATTCAGGGATAGCGACTCAACTGCGTCCCTGAGAAGCCCATTCCAGTGCCAGATCATCCTTTCTGTGAAAAAAATCTTCCCAATATCAAGTCTAAACCTACCCTGTGGTAACTTGAACCCATTCCCTCTCATTCTGTCACTAATTGCTTGTGAGAAAAGACCAGCACCAACCTCTCCACAAGGTCCTTTCAGGGAGTTGTAGCAAGTGATAAGGTCTCCTCTCAGCCTCCTCTTCTTCAAACTAAAGAGCCCCAGCTCCCTCAGATTTATTCTCCAGGACCTACCAGTTGCTGGTCTAGAAATAAATTAAAAACTAAGAAAAGAAGAAGTCACTCAAAAATCTGTTTTTCAAAAATGAACTACCCTTTAATTTTCAGATAGGTGAAGTATTTCAGGAAACTTGACTGGAATGTAACCATAATGTGACACTGTGCATCTCCCTTCCACAAGTACTACTGTTACCTTAGCCTCCTTCATTTGAAATCTGGCTGCATATGCTTGTAGAAAAGGTAAAGATGTTACAAAAGTTACTTCCTAAAAGAACCAGGGAATGCACTGATGGAATAAAAACACTTTATCAAGAAATAACTTCCCAGGTCTATAAACCTCAGAAGTCCAATATTTGCTTAGAGTAGCCAGAATTGACCTGAGCCAACTCTACACTCTCACTTACATTCATTCACATATTCTTTTTTTTTCCAAAGGAACATTACTATGTATTCCCAAACAGTATTTGATTACTAACCAAACAACATCTTGTGTATTTCATACCAGATGTCTGCCTGCACACAATGCATCTACAAACAGATTTATCGACCAGCAAGTTCACAGGGAATTTCTAATTCAGCAAATTGTAGCAAAAACAAAAACAGAGCCCATTTCATTTTTTTCTTGGTATTCTGATATGACATCACCAACAGCTTGACAGGAAGAATGATCCATGAGTAACTAGCAAGTTATTTTAGAGTATCAATATTTTTATCATGTTATTCATTTAGGAACATTTTCATTCCTGAAGAGACAGAAAAATAAGAACAGGTTAATATTATGGATGTCTTCAATGTATGAGCACAACTACCCTGGTTTAATCCTTCATCTTAACAGCACACCAAGTCCTTTTTTATGGTTTATGGTTTATGTTTCTTCATGTTCCTAATATTAATTCCATGCTTAATCTCTTAAACGTCCTTAAATTAATAAGGTTAATTAATATCAGTAGCTGGAAAAAGACACACAGCAATAGGAAAAAAGAGGAGAAGTAACACTTACTGAACCAAGACATTTTTGAAAATTGGATATTCCTTCAGATATAGTATCTGACAGTTAAATGTGGGTCTAAATGTTGATCTGTTTTAGGCTGATTTTAGAGACATCACAATTTCCAAGTAATTTCTCTACATTCCTGTGATGGTCCTACTGCAGCTGAAAAAAATCCATTTCCATCGAGGGCAAGGAACTTGATTTGGTACTTTTAAATTCATTACAATTTGTCATCAACATTCCTCTCCAATTTAAATGGACTTTCTTTCCCTGCAATTTAAATGGACTTTCTCAGCAGGACATCTTATCCAAATCATAGCATGTTAGAGTACTGTGTTTAAGCAATCACTGTGTATCCTAAATTACTCAGTAAAATTAAGCTGGGAATAATCTGACCTGTTCTGTATTTTAGAGAAAATCCCAGCAACCAAATCAACCAAAATCCCCAAACCAATCCCCAAACACTCTATCTTATTCTTGACTTGACTGTTTTCTAAGGCAGACATATCAAAGTTTATAAAAGAAGAAAAACTTGAGGCATTTCAGGAATGAAGTCCTTCCTACTCCTCCTTGTTTTTTAACCTCTTGCCTATCCAGTCTCCTCTACACATAATGCGCACACAAAAACCTGACCAAATACAGTAAAAGACAACTCCCACTTCTGAGTATCTTCAACTACTTTTGCAGCAATTCCGGCAAATTTTTCATTTTTCAAAGCAAACAATTTGAAAAAAGACTTAGAAAGACAACTCCTAGTCTTATCAAGATAGTAATAAAACAAATTAATATCCCCAGCAGAGGTTTGTTAAGAACAAAAATCCCTGCTCCTAAAACCTCAGTCCCCTACATCCAGCAGGAGACAAGACAAGTACAAGCTACTCTAGCTACACACTTTTCCAATTTCAAACTTCCCAAAATCCTCTAAGCACAGTTAGAAATAGCATATAGGTGGTTATTTATTATACCAAATAGTATTGATGCATAGCATGTATGGTGTTAAAGTTTCCTTTTACATATCCTCACTCATCACATATTTTAATGAGGTCACCCCTTAGTCTCCTTACATCCAGTAATGTACAGAAGAGGTGGGTAAATAGTTTTCCCTTCTCTAACCTTGATATATCCATTATTTTTCTTATAAACCTACTTAATATACCCCCTAAATATAAATAAAGTGTTAGCTGCAAAGGGGATGTGAAGCCAAGACTTTATATAAAATACATTGGCAGATTTCTAATAGAAATATCAAACAGGCATCCCACCACTCCTAGGAGAGTTAAAACCTGCTCATGCCTGTGTCACTACTTCTCAAAAAAAAGCTGAGGGATACAGATACCTATTGAAAAAGCAGGTCAGCTTATTCCTTAATTTAATATGAAGAGATAACAGTACAATAGAGACATTAAATACCTACGTGTCTAAACATTTGGCTGAAGTTAGCTGAGAAGGAAACTTTGACTCATATTTTATCTTTCATTTAAAGTGATAAGGCAAAAGCTGAAGAGATCAGAAAGCACACATACATCCATGAAAGATAGTTGTAATATGAAATGATTGTCTAAAAAGAATCAAAATCAAGTTAGTGTTGTTCTAAAAACAATGAACTTTTAATTCTTACTAATTTCTTGCACTAGAAGACACACAGGAAGATCATCTAGTCCAATCCCCCTGCCACAGCAGGATCACCCAGACCAAGTCACACAGGAACACATCCAGGTGGGTTTTAAATGTCTTCAGAGAAGGAGACTTGACAATCCCCCTGGGCAGCCTGGGCCTACAAAAAGCTGGGGAGGGACTATTTAGGATATCAGGTAGCGACAGGACTAGGGGCAATGGAGCAAAACTGCAGATGGATAGATTTAGAGTGGATGTGAGGAGGAAGTTCTTCACTGTGAGAGTGGTGAAGGCCTGGAATGGGTTGCCCAGGGAGGTGTGGTTGGGGTCCCGTCCCTGGAGGTGTTGAAGGCCAGGCTGGATGGGGCTCTGGCCAGCCTGGTCTAGGGTGGGGTGTCCCTGCCTGTGCTGGAGGTGTTGGAACTGGATGATGGTTCCTTCCTACCCTGAGTGACTCTGGATCCATGGCTTCTCCAGTCAGGTGATCCTGCTGTGGCAGGGGGGTTGGACTAGGTGATCTTTTGAGGTCCCTTCCAATCCCTTACGATTCTAAGTCCATTGTAAAGTGCAGGCTCTAGAGCAATGTTCCTTCAGAATACAACATCTCTGACTAAATGTCATGTTTATGTGGCACAAGAAGAAGTTATCTTCACCTCTGATTCACGCATAGAGCAAGATTATTCCAGTTGCAGATAGCTTTAACTGCTCCTTGGAAATTTTAATTCCCACTTGGCTGTCTAAGTCAGATATACCTATGACAACTGGGACAATGAGGGAGAAGGAAGCAGCTAGCAAGTACTGGCAGTGAGCAAGGCCAGACATCTTTCTTTTCTTTTTATCTTATCTTTTTATCAGTCCCAGTCAGCCTATTTCTGTTATCATTGATCTGCTTAATATTAATTACCTGTGCTATGTTACGCATCATCACTATTACTTCTATATCACTTACTCTCATCCTGTGTTTATTTTTTGGTCTCTTCAACATGCTTTAATGCTGTTCCAAGAATTTTCTGCACTTACCGTCCCTCGCTTCCAGATCTCTGAATGGTTAATGCGTTTGTCACATAATCATTTCCTGTGGGTTTGTTTTCCATGTTTTTCTTATGGTACTGAATTTTTTTGTTTGAGTGTTTGAGATAAGGTTTATAGAACAAGTGAAGTATCAAATCTGCTTTGCACTGTAATTTTAATCGAGTTAAGTGTAAAATCTAGAGCAAAGCCAATGAGGGGAAATCAGGATACCGGGTTTCAGAAAAACAGACTTTAGGGGGAAAAAAATATAAATTGGCAGGATGAGTACAATCGAGTGTAATAAAATAGTAGAAAGGAAACAGCAGATAGAAACTGAAATGTCTATAATGAGATTAAAGTGTACCCAAAGGACACAGAATGCATAGCACGCAGCAGTAAAAGCAGCAGTTTAAAGAACCAATATGGCCAAAAGAATGAAGATAGGGGAAAAAACCCTACACGGTAAGAAAAAGCATTAGAGCTGGAGCCTCAATGAAATGAGGTAAGAAAAGATTTGTGAGGTCATCTTGACACAAGGTTTTTGATAATATTGAAAAAACCAAGCACAGACAAAGATTTGAAGGAACACAGTAGGAAGCTGTCCATAACTAAAAAACTAACCTGCAGCACCATAAGACAGCCACAGAGAAAATGGAATAAGCAAGCATATTTTGAGGGACTGATGCAAGAAATTAGAAAGAACTTTTTTTGTGAAGAAACTTTCACACTAAACACTGAAGCATTTCTAACAGTATTAAGTCTGTGGATTTTTCACATCCCTGCAAGTTCCTGGCTGCATTAAGAACTGGAACAAAACTGTCCGCTGACCAAAATGTTCATCTCTTCATGTCCTCAGGTGACAGCAGGTAGCTATTTGACTTTTCTGAAATTATGCTAAGTGTACATACCACCTGTGAATAGCTGGAAGTAACTTTACTAAGTTATCCTTCAAAGTCATAGTGTTTTCTAAACAGAACGCAAGGATGCATTACGGAAGTAAGAGCAGCGTTAGCAGATTTATAAGGAAAGGTAGCCTTAGTACTCTTACTTTGTGTTTTGACACTTCTCAGAAGAATCAAGTGTATGAAAATCATTAAAAACTAAGTCTGAATTCAATTTAGGCAAATCATTAGGTACATTTTCGCTCCAATTCCTTACCAGAGAAAGGAGATCTGGAGAGTCTGTACAAAAGGTACATAGATAGGGAAATAAATGAGAGAGACTGAAAGTCTGTGAGCAGTCACAGACCTCTATCTTTGGAGTTACTGATGGCAAGGAAAGGATTAAGTCTACCTAGATCATAGCTGTGTCATCCCTTTACGGACTTTTTATGTGTGTGTGAAAATACAGCGCCAAAGTCGGTAACACTAATGAACATTGGAATTTGTGGCAATCTGATTTTCTACTGGCCAGTATGAATAATCCTGTCCGGAAACAAGGTTTTGAAAGAATCTCTGGAATGATTTCTCATTTTGGTTCTATGATTTATGGGGACAGTTAAATTATCTAGTAACTAGGAACTAAACAGCTGTGAATTTGAGAAGCATACAGCAATTTTGTTTTCATAATTGTATTTAGATAGGTTATCTTGTGCTTAAACTAAGGCTGGTTTTACCATTCCATCAGGCTTACCACAGATTACAAACATACTTCTGGACAAGAAGGTAAGGGACAAGAAGAGGTATGATATTTTCATTTGCCTGGAGCCATGCAATCATGTTCAGTTTTATCATAGAATCACAAGGGATCGTAAGGGACCTCAAAAGATCATCTAGTCCAATCCCCCTGCCACAGCAGGATCACCTAGCGTCAGCCCCCTTTTCTGTAAATCTGTTGTCAGTCCTACTGATCAATAATTATTAGCAATAAGCACCACTAGTCAGCAACTTGACACTGATGAATGGTTCAACCAAGAATGAGAGGCATCTCAATATCAGCACCTAGACTCGAACTCACTCTTTCTCACTTTCTCCCATTCTTTATTCCAAGGAATTATTGCTCTAAGTTAGTGCCTCTCTTTTTCTCTCCTGTCTCAAGTTATGCAACTTGGCCTAACCTGGCTTTAGTGTCTTACTCTGTCATTCGGTTTTCTAATCCAATGACATTTTCTGCAAAGAAATGCCTTATGTAACTCAATGATTCGGGTTAGGCTTCCATAAAACAAGGGGCCCTATTCCTGTATGTGAAAAAATATTAACACGGAACATACTTTTTTTGCCTCACTGTCACTTGGGGTTTTTTTCCTTCTTATTTCATCTCAGTGGCATGATTTTTGGAAAGAACAGAATCATTATTGAAGTATTTTTACACAATGAGTTAAAACACCAAAAAGCAACAAAAGATGCTGAAGATACGTAGAATTTTCATCACCTGCAATGGGTGGGGAAACCCTCTTCTCCAGACCACACCTTATAATAAAGGCAAAATACAAGCATGTCACTGATGGCTTCCAAAGAAGTCACATCATGCAGGTACAAACTCATTTCCTATCATGTCATTTGACACTGAGATGATACCCTTCAGTTTATCTTTCATCTGGTGGCCATACAGGATACCTTCTGTTCTGGTTCAAACCCAGGTGGCAGCCAAGACCCAAACAGCTGCTTGCCCACCCCTTTTGCAGAGAGGAATTAAAATGAACAGTGTAGCGAGTGGATTAAGATAAGGGGAGTTTACTTTCAGTAACACCAAGAGTTAAATAACATAAAGAGAATGGCAACAGAAACAGAGTGATAAAGAGGGCCTGGCTTACACCCAACCCACAATTAACCCAGCTGCTGTTTGAAACTGCACCTCACCTTGGCCAGCCTCTCCTTACATGTACTGGGCACAACATTCGTATGGTATCAAATACTCCATTGTGTGGTTTGGTCTGGCTGTGTAAATCAACCCTATCCTAGTGAACCCAGGCTACCTTCTACAGCGACAGACTTCAGGATTTCCTTTGTTGTGCTCTCCTCTAAAGGATTATTGCACTTCCAAAAGGGTCTGAGAGGAGAGAGATAAGAGCATTATAATCAGGGAATCAAAATGTCCTGTAATTATGGCAAGAAACCACTCAAGCCCGAAAGGGTGCAACCTATTAAAGCATCCCATCACATTTCAAATGCAGAGTCATGCCCTAGGTAAGCTCACACACAATTTTGACAGCAGTACATATCAGTGTCCTCGAAAATTAAATCAGGCAATCCTACAAGTATTTGGCTAAGTACCATTGGTACAGAAAGTATTTAATGGCAAATTTATATTTTATGTTAAATTCATAGCATCATAGACTTTATGTTAGAAAAGATCTTAAAGATCATCCAATCACTGCCAAGTCCAATATTTAAACATGTCTCCAAGTGTCTAATTAGCATCTGCACTACAGATTATGAGAAAACTTCTAAATTTATTATATACGTAAGTACTTGTTTCTTTCTTCTGTTTGCTGCCTCGAGGACAGCGGTAGCTCTATCTGCAACAGGAAAGAAAGCACCTCAGTAGTAAAGATCTTCTCTGGAAAACAGAACAAAAACCCAAGAGGAATGCTAAAAGGTGCATTTTCTCAGCTTTTACCTTAATTCCATAAAACCACAACACATGTTCTGTCAAGAAACTGTCTAGTCCAGGTACTTCCATACTGCTTTCTCTCACACGGTAAATAGCTTTACCAATTAAACTGCAAGCTCAGATTTAGACAATAACACTTTCCCAAGAGTGTCTGGTAAGGTCTCACAGCAGAAGCCAAATTGAATTAAACTATTATTGCTCATGTCTCCTGGAAAGTGTAACAGTTAAACAATAGACTTGATTATTTTTTACATAGTGTAGAATTTAACATAAGTTATTTCTTGTATCACTTTCACAAAAATAGAGATATTTTCTTTGGTTAACGCTGTCACATTTGGAGGACATTTTAAGCACCTTTCAAATATAATTTTTTCATTTACTGAGATCAGAACTGAGTCATTTGGGAAGTACAGGAACTTGTTACCAACTTGCATTTAAATTTTTTTATAATTACTTCCTATTTCCGTAGACAGAGTCAACAGTTATAATATGGAAAAATTTCAAGACAGTCACAGAATCACAGAGTATTAGGGATTGGAAGGGACCTCAAAAGATAATCCAGTCCAAACCCCGTGCCACTGCAGGAAAAGCACATCCTTTTTAATTTATTATCCTTTTCCATTGCCTTTTAGTTTCAAACCCAAACTTCCAAATTTACTTGTCTTTATTAAAAAATGCTTACAGAAGAGTGGGAGGAAGAACTGCCAACACATGCTACATGGAAAACACCACATATTAAAAATATAGGAAAAAATACAGCACAGATAGTTGAAGGTTGGTACTTTATTCATTATCATGTTAGCAGAGTCAGGCTTCAGATATATGATATTGTATTCCCAGTATATTGAGGCAACAGAGAGCATTTTTAATGTATTTGAGTCATAGCAAAAACAAAAATTGTGATCAGACACCTATTTTTATGGCCATTAATTAGCTGCAGGTTCTTGCCCTTCATCATCTCAAGCATGCCCTGTAACTGCTTATTGCAACTGAGGAGGTGGGAAATCCGACTAATATACAGAAGTCATCAGTCAGAAGATGTTTATTTGACAAAGTAGCAGGGTTTACATACCATGCAGTATTCATCACTAGCTACATTCTACCAATCATCTTCACCCTGCTACATCCTTACGTTACAGGATTGGTTAGTTCTGTTTTTACACTACAAACAACTAACAGAAGGCCTTTAGAGATATACACAACAATTCACTTCAGCCTCCTATCTACTGGCCTGGTTCTACTCTTAGTCCTAAGCAGACATCCAGCGTTTACAACAGCAGTGTCTCTGGGCATTGATCATTATCTATTCCTAAATTCCTAGGGTTTACTGCTCTTATCTCACACCCCCAACTGTCTCCTCCAGGGTTCGAGATCTGCACTTCCAGCATTTCCTACAACTGCATGCATTACTACTTTTTCTTATAACTTATTTATTGTATTTAAGGGTAGTTTACAGCTAGCATGCAAATTACTAGCTGATGGCACACTTGTTAGTGGTTTCTGTCATGCATGTTCAATTTAATAATCTTATGAATCAATCAGCTGCAGAACACATGTGGACTGCAGAACTAATGTGGCTGAGGCAACAAGTAAGATGAACTTAGGAGTGAATCCCTGGGACAAAAACAAGCTTAATATTTCCACAGTGTGACAGACAAATTCCAAAGCAGGAGCATTTTATAGTGGTTGCTATCTGATATTTTATGTAAAACAAAGAAAACCTCTGCCAAGACACCCATGCAGTGGTGTTCTCAGTTCTTCCACTGCATAGAACAGCTTCGCATCATCTAGCACAAAGAAAGACATTTAATAACATCCTTTAATTAGAAACAAATGTTGACAGAACTAGAGTGTTATTGTTGAGTATCTTATACTGATGCCTCCTGGGGAACGATCAAATAGGTGTCTGCACTTCATATTACTTTATATCTCATCAACTCAAATCCATTGAATCCAGTAAGCTCCAAAAAACCCCCTCTTCTTTCCACCCCACTCCAGTTTACCTCAAGGAGTTTTAATTCAGGTCAATAGCAAGGAACTACTATGCAATGCTACCAGCAGGAAAATGGTATGCCTAGCTTCTACTGCCAAAGATTTAGCTTTCACATTTGCTAAACATCTGAAAAGATCCCAGGCCCTACCATTCACTGGTTCTTTTGTCATAGGAGCATAGACTTATATATCATATATATTGTGAATATATTCATTTTGCTCTTCTAAGTACACTTTTATTTATCATAGATGTTTACAGTTCAGACCCTCCTTACCATTTCACTTCTAACTTTCAAGATTGAGTGGAAAAAAAGAAAACATTCTGTCTTCTGACGATTTATACTTATGTCTGCTCCAGTGTTTAAGCTACATGGATCACCTTCAGTTTGGCTTGGCAGTGCTATTGTCATGGGCGCTTTGAGAATATTCCCTTTTCATTTGAGAGATTTTGGTATTGAGTTCTCTTTCAACCTCCTTTCAAAGTCTGAAACGTATTTTTTCTGAACTTTCATTTCTTTCCGTTCAGAGAGAAATGGCAAAAGGAATCATAGTCACAATATGGTAAATGGTAAAATGTATCAATATGGTAAATGGTAAAAGGAATCAAAGTCACAATAACAAATGTAAATAGATGTCATCTCAGCACAGCACAGCTAAATGTCATTAT
Organism: Rhinopomastus cyanomelas; assembly: GCA_013400115.1. Lineage (NCBI taxonomy): Eukaryota > Metazoa > Chordata > Aves > Bucerotiformes > Rhinopomastidae > Rhinopomastus > Rhinopomastus cyanomelas. Next base: position 88,763 of record VXBP01004344.1, read on the forward strand.
TGTTAAGAGACAGTTTAGATACACACAGACTTTATCTGAAGTGGAACAAAAACCAATAATACAGAGTAACTGCTTATGTATAAAGACAAATATTCTGTCCCATACAGTGTTCCTCTTTCACAGAATCATACAGCAGCTTAATGTCTGAAGTTCCTAACAATTTACCTAATTCCAGCTCCCCTGTCATTAACAGGGACCAGATTCAGCTGTCCCATCCAACCTGGGCTTGAACACTTCCAGCGGGCATCTACAACTTCCCTGGACAACTAGTTGTGGTGTCTTAGCAGTCTTATAGTGAGTGATTTCTTTCCAAGATCTAAATATTTCTTGTGATCACTTGAACAATTTCCCCCTGTCCTATCACTAGAATCTCTCATAAAAAGACCCTCTCCAACTTTCTGGCAGGCACCTTTCAGGTATTTAAAGGCTTTCCCTGCAGGTTCCTTCTGAATTTTGAACCAGCATATTCTGTTACGGTGAGAAAAGAAAATAAAAACACATTCGAAGTATTTCCTGAACAGTGAAAATACTGCTATTACTACAGTGACAAATTTGCCAAAGAGCTAAGTTTTACTGCTCATCACAGAATCACAGAACATTAGGGACCTTGAATCATCATCTAGTCCTATCCCTTTGACGGAGCAGGATCACCTAGATCAAGTTGCACAGGAACATATCCAGGCAGGTTTTGAACTTCTCCAGAAAAGGAGACTCCACAACCCCATTCCAGTGCTCTGTCACTGGATACCACTGAGCAGAGCCTGGCTCCATCCTCCTGGATAAACATATATTTATAAACATATCTTTATAAACATTAATGAGATCACCCTTCAGTTTTCTTTTTTTCTAAGCTCAAGAGAACCAGCTCCCTCAGCCTATCCTCATAAGGGAGCTATTAAAGTCATCATCAGAACACTACTTCTTAGCAGAATAAAAGGTCTGAGTCAAATAGAAATACTTTCAATTTTATTTTTCCCTTTGAAGAAGAAGAGCCAATCAAAATCTTCACCATTAAGCTAATAATAGAAAAGTTAATAGAATATTTCAAGAAAGCACCACAAAAATCAAGTCCTGATATCTCTTACAGCTCTGATTAGTGGAGAGGAAATTGTCTGAGAACCAGTCCTAACAATACGATGTTGTGGAAGGTACATACTTCTGCATCTGGCACAAGTGACGATGTGTATTATTATGATTTTCTACATCAATCCCTCTAAAAGCTCTCTTTCTGTGTAGATCCATTTGGCTTTTACTTCATATTTCATAAGCTTTCACAAGCCGTGGCAGCACACTAACATGATATTTGAGAAGTGAACATCTATTCTGGCACCTGCACATAAACAGACAGAAGTCTCAAACACAGAACCAGAACTCCCTAGAGCTCATCTATCATTCCTTTCAAATATTGCATCGATTAGCACTTCCAGCTTGACTGACAGCTTAAACCAGGCTACCTAATAAAAACATCCTGGAAAAATATTGTTGATAAGTATTAGAAGCAGATAATTTGGTTTTATTCGTTGTATAACATCACGGTTAAGTATGATAAAGGAATAAAAACACAGGAATTGAAAAAAATTAAGTTAAAAATTAAAACATAACATTTCTGCATATTTTTTCTGACTCAAGAATTCCTGTGAAGATTGCAGAGTTACGCTTGACACTTTACATGTATTAAATGTGCATTCAATACAAATCAGTCATAGAAAATAAGTTGGGCTTGAAAAGCTATGGTGTAAATAAGAAAAGCAGAAGAATGAAATTCATGTTTACCATTTACAAAGCAGGTTAATGCACAGCATGCATTAAGTTCACAACACAACTATCTTGGGTCTTTGGAAACTTTCACCAAGATCAAACTGCGGAATTACTTTAAAATGCTCTCCTGGAGATAGGCTGACAAGAATAAATTTGTAATGGATGAAAGCCAAAATCTTTAGGAAGACAAGAAATAAAACTCGACAAAGTAGGCAGGCCAAAGAGTGTCACAGGAGAATATTAGAGATTCAACTTCTTCCTGTGCACGTCAAAGCACCATGTGCTTCGATGTTCCAGGATCACTCCTTAGCTAGTGAATAACAATGGCAAGAGGTGCTCTTTATGACACTGACTGATGCAGCAATAGATGTTGGGTCCCCAAATATCTCAGGTAACTCTAGATGGCAGAACCTGTAGCCTCACACAAAGAAGCCCATAACCTTCTGTATTTCTCATTCTGTCTTATTTCTCCATCAAGCATTCTAGAAATGCTAGAAGCTGCCCCTTCCTGCACTTCTTTTTCTCTTGAAGAAGAGTTGATTAATTTATCTTAGATATATATTTTTTTGTATCGCATATTATGACATCAGCAGTTCAAGTTTTTGTGTGAAGCCTTATTTCTAGGCTTTCCTCACAGAAAAGGAACATTTAAGGCAAAGCCTTTTGTTGTTACATGTCACAGCTTCACTGCCTAACACAAGCAGGAGAACCACAAGCAGAAGCTCTTCTTATGAGGAGAGGCTGAGGAACCTGGGTCTCTTTAGCTTGGAGAAGAGGAGACTGAGGGGTGACCTCATTCATGTCTATAAATATTTGAAGGATGAGTGTCCGGAGGATGGAGCCAGGCTCCTCTCAGTGCCATCTAATGATAGGACTTCAAGGGCCAATGGGCATAAGCTGGAACACAGGAGGTTCCACATCAATATGAGAAGGAACTTGTTCCCAGTGAGGGTGACAGAGCACTGGGACAGGCTGCCAAGGAGAGTTGTGGAGTCTCCTTCTCTGAAGACACTTAAAACCCACCTGTATGCGTTCCTGTGTGACTTGATCTAGGTGGTCCTGCTGTTGCAGGGGGATTGGAATAGATGATCTTTCAAGGTCCCTTCCAATCCCTAATGAGTCTATGATTCTGATAATTTTTCAGCATCTCCAAGTCAGACCAGAGCCAGCACAGCCTAACAGATGCAGGAGAACCACCGGCTGTTGTTCTCGTAACCTCTCAGAGTCTCAAAGTCGGAACAGAACCTGTGTGGTCACAGGAGATCAATACTGTATGCCTGAGTTCCTCTTTCCCCTGATGTAGGTTTCTTGTGGGAAGACATCCGGCTTTATCTTTCAGACCATGATCAGAGGCAAACACACAGTTAAACATTTCAGCTAGAGAATGCACCAAGCTGAAGATCCTGAACCAAGTATCATGGTAAACAGAGGAGGGAGGTGCATGCAAGAAGATAACAGAAGCTGAGAAAGCCTGAAAAAGCTCTGCATTTTTATAATAGTTTACTAAACTACTAACCAAAAATAGTGCATGGAAATGTACAGGTGTATGCAGGAGACTCTATAAAAGGCAGCTTGCTGTAAAATAAAGGGCCCTCAGACTTGCCCTCAGATTTGACTTCAGCTTACTACTGTCTGGACATATTTTTCAATACGCGGCAGGTCCTCAGTGCAGCAATATCTAAACTGCAGTGACTGATCACAGCACTACTGACACAACATTTATGTACTCAGCAACAATTTGAAAAGGTAGTTTTCTTGTGGTTTTTTTTTAATACTACAGGATTAAAGCTACATTTAGTTTGTACATGCAGGTTTCTGCACAAAAATTGTGACTAAAATAATATTTACTGGTAACAGAGCACAACCATCAAGTCATAGAATCACAGAACATTATGGGTCAGAAGGGACCTCAAAAGATCATCTAGTCCAATCCCCCTGCCACAGCAGGATCACCTAGACCAAGTCACACAGGAACATATCCAGGTGTGTTTTAAATGTCTCCAGAGAAGAAGACCCCACAAAGTACAGTAAAGTAGTAGTTTGTCTACTATTGGGCAAAGAAGCCATGCTGTGGACTCAAAATCAACTTTTCCTCAGCTTTTTGTAAGTTCCTAAAAGTACAGCACCTAGTCATCCATCACCTAATGATGTATGTATGCCATTAAATGCAGACATGGTCTACATCATCCATCAATCAATTATAGAGTAGGGTGGGTAGGTAACTGAAGAGAACCAAAGTAAAAATAAGATCAGGATACAGGCAAAAGGAAATATGCCTTCAGAACTAGAGCTGTTAAATGTTCAGAGAAGTCTTGCTGCCAATAGCCATGATGACAAAGAAAAGAAGTGCAAAGATGACACTGAATCACTGTCAAAATATATGCAACTTTTCCCTTCCGTTGTATTTTTTGCATCTTCCCCATGTTATATTTTTACGAGAATTTCAAAGTACTAAAAATCAAATGTAACTCCCTTAAATTCAGCCGGGAAAAGGGAATTAATTTCCTAACAGCAAACTTCTCAGTAATCATAGTGCTGCCACAAAATCCTGGGTTTAGAAATGGATTTAGAAAGCATGTCACACTTTTACCACCTTCCTCTAGTCTTTTATGCAGCGTTCTGACATATTAGCATTCTGGCTTTCTCATCTGTATTCTCCATGTCTCGGGAAGGTAATAAGCATTTCTCCTGCACAGTCAGACAGGGAATAACACTGAAAAAAGCAGCATTTCTGAGTGCATTTTTCTTACTGTACCACTCAAATGACCACCTCGATACAGGGTGAGGTGTACCTGAAGTCATATTAGCAACACAACAAAGGGGGGAAATTATTCAAACACACAAATGGATAGAGCAGTTGTTCAATTACTATAAAAAGGTGAAGAAAAATTCTGCAACACTAGTGTTATAAAAAATAATCACATTCCATATTCTTGGTAATTATGATGTATCCACAGAATCACTCTGGTTTGGAAAAGACTCCTGGGATCATCAAATCCAAGCATCTACCCTAACTTATAAGTTCACCCCTAAACCAGATCACTCAACACATCATCCAAACCATCTTTAAACACATCCCTGGGAAGCCCATTCTAGTGCCTGACCACCCTTTCTGTGAAAAAGGCTATTTGTCAAGGTCCAATTTCTTGGTACCTTTAAGATCATCTGCAGTGTTAATATTTAATCTTTTTCACCTTATGGATGCAGTTTTACTAAGTTGTATTAAAATATAAGTTTAGAACACCATTCTCATAATTTGCAATATGTACATGGGAGGTTCTACATACATATGACAGGGAACTTCATGGTGGGGGTGATGGAGCACTGGTAGAGGCTGCTCAGGGGGGTTGTAGTGTCTCCTTCCCTGAAGATGATTAAAGACTGCCTGGATGTGTTCCTATGCAACTGGATCCCACTCTGGCAGGGTTATTGGACTAGGTGATCTTCCTAGGTCCCTTCCAATCCATAACATTCTGTGATATTAAGAACCATACTATGAACTAGTGTACATCCAGCAGTATCATAACGCTGTGAAGTCAAGGTGAATAGTGGCAGCTGACTTGGCAGTAAGAAGGAGTCATAACTAAGCAATGTGGCTGCCCATTATTAGATTGCAATAGCAAACTCTTCTTAAAATTAATCCTAAATAAAATTTGACCTTACCACTACAGACTTTGGAGGTTAAAATACATTTCCAAGTAGCTTCTTCGTTAAAGCAGGTATAAAAAAGGAGAAAGTCCAAACTCAGCACTACATAGGTAGGTCAAGCTGTTTCATGTAGTGAATCTAACTTCTCATTTCAAATCTAAACAGTGTATTTCTTCCTTGAGCATCCTACCCAAAATAGCCGGCCTCCACATAGTCAGTGACATTGGTTCCTTAATTGTCTCACTATTTCATACACAGATAAATATCTGACAAGGCTTCATTACTATCCTTGAGAAGTAAACATGTACAAAAACCCCAAGAATTTATAATTAAGTTTTAAGATCTTATTAACTTTAAGTTTTTTTTTATGAAGTTATATTTGGCGTTACAAACAAACATACCTGGAAAATGCTCACAGCACATCATATCCCTCACAGGAAAACCCCCCAAAAACCCCCAGAAAACAGATTTGTCTTTTCAAAACTGCTTGAAACAATATTTCATTTCAGAAGAAATTACCAAAAGCTTGGTTCATTACTCTTCTCTTGGTTCTATTTTGTTCCCTTTGTGACATTGTTTTTCTGAAATTATATGTCTTTGTACACATAAGACTTTCTAAACTCTTTCTTCTATCTTATATAACATCCTTTGCTTCCCCTAAATCTCTTTTGTCCGTGCCTTTACACACTATGACTGTATTCCGTCTTATGTCTCTTCAACTGTAACCTAAACCTTAGGCTTAAATATTAATGTCTTCAAATTCACATTATTTTTTTGCTTAATTCTCTCATTTCTTCTTTGATTTTGTCATGAAACATTAAGGAAATATTTTAAGGGAGTTCAAGAGCTTAGGCTAATAAGCAGTTATGAACAATTCATAGCTGCTCTTTCCCGAAGACAAACCATAAAGGAGTTTTTCATCAGATTTTCAGTTTTGCAAGTGCCTGAGGAAAGCAAAGGGCAGCAAAGACAGCTATAAAGAGAATTAAATGTTTCACTAGTCTTTTAATGTTTCCATCTGCCAATTCATTTCTTCCAAGGGATAAAGATCTTTCAAAACCATTGCATTTTAAATTGTCTTTAACACATTGCACAAACAAAACACACCGTGGAAGAGCAAATTCGTTCCTGTGTGTTCTAACACCTGTTTGTACAAGCACTCGCTATGGCTTTTGCTCTCCACTTGGAAAAGATCTACTCTTGAGAAGCTGGTAACTCTCTTTAGAAAGCAATTGCAACCAGCCAGATTCACAGAATCACTGAAAATTAGGGATTGAAAGGGATGTCAAAAGATCATCCAGTCCAATCTTCCTGCCAGAGCAGGACCAGCTAGACCAAGTCACACAAGAACATATTCAGGTGGGTTTTAAATGTCTCCAGAGAAGGAGATTCCACAACCCCCCGGACAGCCTCTTCCGATGCTCTGTCACCCTCACTGGGAAGAAGTTCCTTCTCATATTGACGGGGAACCTCCTCTGTTGCAGCTTATGCCCAGTGCCCCTTATCCTATCACTAGATGCCACTGAGCAGAGCCTGGCTCCATCCTCCTGACACCCACCCTTTAAAGATTTATCAATATTAATGAGGTCACCCCTTAGTCTCCTTTTTCTCTAAGCTAGAGAGACCCAGCTCTTTCAGCCAGCTTCTATCACACAGTATCACAGTATTAGCAAGGTCAGAAGAGACCTCATAGAGACCTTCACAGAGCTCAAGGTTAGACCATGGCACCAAGTGCCACGTCCAATCCTGCCTTGAACAGCTCCAGGGATGGCAACTCCAGTATAATCCACCTAAAATACGAAGCAGTGATACCTCATTAGATACAGTTAGATCTCACAATACATTTACTTTAAAGATAAAATTAAAATTAAAGAAATTCTGTTTATATTCTCTGGATTGCCTTTTATGTATTCAATATTTTTAACATTAATATGTGTGAAATTATTATGCTTAAAAAGTTGATATAACCAAGTTAATGGCTATGTCATATATATAGTTGATATATATATGTATAGTTGATACAGCCAAGTTAAATGGCACTGAATGCAGCAAGATCACGTTACTTCTAAGAAAAAAGAAAATTCATTAACAAATTCCTAAAAATATTGAAGTTGTCCATTAAATAGCATTTAGTGATTTAGCTGTGCCAGCGTATAGTCCAGGTATGTGGCTTTCTTAAGTTCTGTTGTCTCCAGAATGACCAGTTTGTGATTCTGTGATTCAGAATGAATCTAAGATTCTTGGATTTTAGTTTAATACAGGTGAACCTCATTAGGGAAGAACTCCTGGCAACTGAGCAGAATTCAGCCTGGAATAAAAAAGGTCTCCCTATCATCTTAATTAGCCATTTCTTGAGAGCAATAAGCATAGATAACATTCAGTAAGCCTGATGTCACAAAAAAATTACTGAAATTGCAATTATGCTACAGAACAAAAGCATTTTATTAAATACAAATCTGCTGAATTTTATCAATAATGAGGTTTCCACCTTCATTAAGCTCTTAATACTTTCACAAACACAGGTGTAAGTACTGTCTCATTTGTTTTGCCTTTCATTAAAAATATCACATTTTTCATTGTACAAAACAGCAAAGGAAAGGTAGTGGGGGCCGTGGAAATCAATCACTACCTTTTCATTCAATCCAAGTAATGAGGAAGGACAGACTATTTATCCTAATTAATGCTTGTCTGAATCAAATTCCTCGCTCCTGAACCTACTACCAAGGTTCTCCAGCTTGAAGAAAAAAGTAAATCACTGTTTTATTAAATGATACAGACAAGTGATCAGAGACAACTGTATACTGGATTAGCCCTATGATCCTTGGCATACAGTCTTAGACTCAGCTAAGACTGAGGGGAAACAGAAAATGCCAAAGAAATTCAAAACATACAAGGAGCAAGGAAAATGGTTTGTTGATATCACAATGGTTTTGGAACTAATACCAAAGCAACGGATTATATCTGATGGACAGAGCCAAGCAGAGGCAGATACATGGCCATTTTGAAAGCAAGTGAAGTGTCTGCATTTTGCAATAAGCACAAAGAAGTCAGTCTTGAACCAGTGGAGATTTTAGAAGGTGTCCAGCCCAAAGCAAACCTTATTCTGTAGTGTAGAGACTCTCACAGACAAAGGGGCAGGTGTATATGGCATTGGGGGCCAAAGGGAAAGTCTAGGGCCTCAGACTGGAGCGGTCACACAACCATCTGCTGGCTGATGACCAAGCTGAAGCACAGCTACCTCTGAGAACTCCTCAGGAAAAGGATACTCTTTCATCACAATGTCAAGCTTTTGGAAACCAAAATACTGCAGCAATCGTGATTTCTTTGCTATCTTATGAACAAGTAATTTGCAGTGAAGTCGATAATCAAAAAGCTGGAGGTTTCCTCCAAGTTGCTGCATTTTTCTGAATCTTTCTGACAGAAGGTTGTGGGGGGAGAAGCTCAGCTTGTCTTACTGGAGTCTGATAATTTTAGCACTGGCCTAGAACACAAGAGAAGTAACTTCTCTTCATCCTGATAGTAGCTGAAGCAGTCAGTTCCCTGCTTTCCCATATCTGGTACATTGTTTTTATTAATAAAAAATGTCTCTCAGAAAAATTGCTTTAAAGTCCTCTCCTCTACAATACTCTGTAAAAAGTAAAATATCTGGTCAAATCGAGCCCTGCATCTTGGTGTCTTCGTAGAACTTCATAGATGTGTTTGGGACCAGTTGCAGCCTGGTCTTCATATATTACCACATTAACAGTGACTGTGATCTTCAGTCCAGCTGCAGAGGATTAAACTTACCTGCCCCTTGCACCCTTGTACAACAGTAGGCTTAGCAAACTCTGTATTAAAATGCATTGTTAATCCAGTATCATTAATGCTTATTGAAAAAGAACAAGGAAGCAAGTCCTTTAGCACTGTGTTCTTCTCTACAAAGAAGTGACCAGAAGCAGGCTCAGGATATTACGTACAACCTACAGACCTTGTTTATGCTCACATTGGCTTAAGCTGAAATTGCTACTCTTACTGCTTTCCCAGTTGCAGGTCTTCAACACTAATATTCAAGCTGGTCTGATACCAATACCTCTGTAGCCCTTTTTTAGTGCCTACAAGAATTCATAGTGTCTTGTCACCTTTATGCTCTGGAAATTGACTACTTAAGTCTGACTCATGGGTTTTCCATAGTAGTTCAGAGTCAGATTTTGAAATTCCATTATACCACTAGCATCAAGATTCTTGGCCTTCTGTTACAATGGCAACCACACAGATCAAAATTAAGTTGGGTGTTCAAGTCAACATGTAAAATGTTGTTCAGAGATCGCAGATATGGCCAAAAAGCCCCTTTTGCCATTTGTTGCCTTCTTACTCCTCTGCCACCACTTGAAAAATTTCGTTATGTCATTGTGCCAGCCACTCTCCTGCATCACAGCAAGACTGACACTTACATTAATATAGGACATTAAAGATGTATTTATGAAACTTCCATAATCTTAAGAAATCTCCTGCTCTGGCAGTGGGATTGGACTAGATCTTTCGAGATCCCTTCCAATCCCTAATGTTCTGTGATCCTGTGTGAAATTCTGCAGCCATTTGATAACTACTATGGCACAGCTGCCGAGCCTGTTGCCAACACCTGCAAAGGCAGAGTACTGTGTGTTATGAATCACACCGAGTACTACACTAAAGCACAATGCTTTCTTTAAGCACAGTCTGAAAAACAAGGAACAGGAAGTTGAAATCCACTCTACTGTTAGGCTACCTAAATAGACTCTAGATATCATCTCTTAAAGCAATGACTTTTTTCTACTACTTCTCCTGTGAGATTCCACTCCCCTCTCCAGATTACATAAAATGAAGAAATATGAAGACTAAAAAGCCAGGAATGAATGCAAAGAAATACAAACAAGATCGTCAGTCTCTCCTTTAAAATGATTTCAGGGAGGACAAGCCAGGACCACAGTTCCAAGGAATGCAACCACTTCACAGGAGGGAAATGGACATTTTTCATTATAAAATCTCAGATGTACTGCATATCACAGCGGTTAAAATTCTAAGCAGCTCAGACCTTCCATCCAATGTACTTGTCAGTTGTATTTCTTGAATATGTAATTTACTTGACAGGCGCAGTTTAAATGCTTTAAAATAAACCATTGTACCAAGAGCAGATGCAGTCTAGTAACACAGCTGTAAGTTTTATTACGTTTTTAAATGCAACCAATTTGTTAGGGTGAAATCTCTAGAAATGACCCCTAATCCTGTCAGTGAAGGAATCCATTTAGATCGCCTTTTCTCCCTTCATTGAACCACTCAGACCTTTTGCATTATTCATAGGCAGAGCCTCCCCTAATATATTTTCTGTATTGTAGGAGATTTTCCCTGTTACTGTGACTGTGCACCTATAGCGAATGTAACTCACGGATGAGCACTGATGAAAGCCACTCCGTGAAAGATTCTGCTAAATGCTTCAAAAGTGAAAAGGGAATGAACACTATATTGTCTTTCCCTTCCTGTCTATTCCATCCTCCATTTCTTCTTGTGCATGAGGTAATCTTAATGTTTTGGAGTTTAGTTCTCTTCTGGGGTTTTTTTAATAAGTTACTTTTGAAGTTTTTCCAAACACTGTGATCCAGGCTGGCTCAGATGCAAGTTATGTGAATAAGCTCTTAAAACTTTTCAGGTTGGCACCAATCAAACAAGAGCTTGGTTTCTCTAGGCAAAATTCATTCCACTATTAAAACACTCAAACAGAATGAGTTATGTGAAACTGTTGCCGATTGAAATAAAGACATTACAGCGCATTCTTTATGAAACTGCAAATGCTAAGTAGGGAAAATTCAGTCAATGCATTGAAACGAAGTTTTTCAATAATGACTTTATCATCTCACAGCAAAGACATACATGCAACTGAGGTTTAATTTAATCCTATTTAAACTCCATAAATTTGGATACCAACTGGACAAAAAGATTGCAGTATTGATTAAATCTTGGATTCCTGTAATGTATAGGACTCGCTCTAAGACACGTGCCTGTTTTCCTTCTCTTTCCTCACTTGCTGTGAGAAACATTTCTTAATTCTTTTCTTTTTGTGTCTTAGTCGAGTTCACTTAGTGAACTGTCAAGGTTACCTATTCCTTTTTCATTGATTATGAGTTTCTATTGAATAATCACTCAATTGTATCCCGAGATGAGGCAGCTGGATTTCTGAGTAGGTTTTTAACAGAACCTTAATACATAAAGACAACCTTTTTTGAAAGCCTATCCAAGGCCTAAAAGCCTAAACTAAATAGGAATAACACAAAACAAATCAACTTTGTAAAGTTCCAAAGAATAATTTATGAGGGGAAAGATATTGAGATGCTGAGGGAGCTGGGTCTCTAGCTTGGAGAAGAGGAGACTGAGGGGTGACCTCATTAATGTCTATAAATATTTGAAGGGTGGGTGTCAGGAGGGTGGAGCTAGGCTCTGCTCAGTGTCTTCTAGTGATAGGACGAGGAGCAACGGGTAGAAGCTGGAACATGGAAGGTTCCATATAAACACGAGAAGGAACTTCTTCCCAGTAAGGGTGACAGAGCACTGGAACAGTCTGCCCAGAGGAGTTGTGGAGTCTCCTTCTCTGGAGACGTTGAAATTTCACCTGGACGTGTTCCTGTGTGACTTGGTCTAGGTGATCCTGCTGTGGCAGGGGGATTGGACTAGATGATCTTTTGAGGGCCCTTCCAATCCTGTAATGATTCTATTGATTTGTAACAAACAATTGTAAGCAATGCAGACATAAACAAGACTGTTCATGTGCAAGGGTTTCTTGTTTCTTGTGGACCAGACTCTGAACTAAGTCAGGAGAGCTCAGAGATAGAACTTAGGTGGAGAAAGTGCAAGTAAAATACACATTTCTGTACATTACCTCTATGTACCTGTTAGATACCTATACATGCATGCAGATATCTATCATCTTCTGGCTGCTTTCAAGTCCTCAGATAAACTGAAAGTGATTGTTCACATCAGAAAGCATTAGTAAGAAAAATGCTGGTGGATTCTGAATTCACTGCATTAAATTTAGTTGGCTTTGCAAGCTACAGAATTTTCCGTGTTGAAAGAGCACATCTCCTAGCCAACGCCTTCAGTGCTGCAAGTTTCAAAAACTTGAGCGAAAGAGATATTTAGGATACAAAGACAAATTCTAGATCAAATTAAGTCTAAACTGCATGCTAAGCAATCTTTTGCAACCTAATACAATCTGGAGAGGTACCAGTTAGCATGGTTAAAGTTTTTCCTCTGTCCCTCAGTGTCCTCTCTATTGCCTACTTTAACAGAGAAAGGCACTGGTTAGTACCCCATCAGCTGAAGATGAACACGGTATTAATTGAACGTTCTACCCATCTTCAAATACATTTAGAAATCCTGTAATTTTTTTGTCTCCATTTTACCTCTGTCTCAAGGATTCAAAGTCAGCCTAAAAACCCAGAGCAATTAAACAAGTGAATCAGAGGGACTGTTCTCTTGTAGTTCATTAACCAATCACAGACTGAAGATCATGTACACATGATTAATAATAAGACTTCAAACAAGCAGTGAAATGAATAATTAACTTCTGATGTGATCTCTGGACTGGTGTCCCCTGGTTCCTCTCAAATTCACTGTTTTAGAAAAACTACTCTGAAGAGATTTCATATGACACAAAGATTTCTCTGTACTTGTCAGGGAGTCAAGGTGGCCTCTCATCAACAATATGGCTTCAGGTTGATTTTCTCTCTCCTTTTCAGAGTCCATTTGCCTTCTCTGAATACTGATTAGTACCAATATCTGCTATGTTTCTTTCTATGACTTTGAGGCTTTCTGTTGTAACTGAGTCAAATTCTGAAGAGAGTGCCTGTAAACAGTTTGTGGCAGGAGTATGTGAGATCTCTAAAGGGATTGCCTCTTGCCCCATGCATTTTTACTGCACCAGCCCTCAAAATGGTGTAAATTAAATGTCTTGTTTTTTCTCCAAATCAAGTTCATTTCTTGGTTTTGCCTGCAAGCTTTAAGTGGTTTTTGAACCTTCCATATTCTGCTCATGTTTTGGCCCATTAGCATGTTAATGAATTGTTTTATGTCTTCCTGGACCTGATCAACACTAATAGCAAGCCAGGTAGAAGTTGAAATAAACCCAGGACAGGAATGAGCTTAAATTTTGAGACAAGTGGACTCTCAATTTGATAGCTTTATAATTAAGACATCAGTGTGTCTGACCGGGGCAAAGTGCCAGAAATCTGTTTGCATGGGAGGCATCTTCCTGGATTATTAAACTCTGGTTAGCGACAGAGAGAACCTACCCTGAAAACCTAACTATTGAAGAGGAACCAAAACCATTGAGACTTTACAGACCAAGTTCCCTGGGTATTCTTGTATCTCAGGAAGCGTTTCAAGATTTTATTATTAGACAAATACAAACCCTAACAAAAGCAAGACAGAACCCATGTTAGTCAAACCTTTTAAGAAGAGCTCGGTGCAGATAAAAAACTTTATTCCCACACACACTTTGTATAAAACACTGGAATTAAAAAAAATAAGAAATCTGCTGTTATGTAAATCACTGTATATGAATTGATAACACAGAAGCATTCAGCTCTGCATTTAGACAGGTAAAGCAAGATCAGGTTTATCCTGTAAGGACAAAAGTAAGCATAAACTATGTCCAGAGATTTTCAGTTCCCTCAATAGAAAAGCTTCAGCTTGGATGGAGTGAAACTGTTGCAAGGGATCTGACTAAAGAACAATTCATGCAGTCAATCTCATCTATCTCAAACTGTAAAGATGTTTAGGATCAGCAACATGATACCGAATTCAAAATATCCTTCTTCCTGGTACCTTCCATCTATTTCTAAATTTATATGAAGGATAGAAGAGAAAAAGGAAAATAGAAAGGGCACAGAAGATTCTTTCAAACACAATGAAATAACACTAGGAAATTACTTGACTGGATGTCTGGAGCTAAATAAATATCAGGTACTCAGAACTCATCTGTGAAGAGCTAGATATGGCCACAGAACAGCATGAGTGCTCCAGGAATGTAGTTCTCCCAAGGGCTAACAAAAAGTAGAATTCTACTATCTCATGTTCTTTTCTGCACAAAATGAAAACTCCCCTCTACCCTCAGGAGACAATTCTGGTAGTGGCAGCAGTGAAGTGAGAAGCCAGATCTGCAAGTTCTCCTTCAGTCAGTCTGTGTATTTGTTCTTTAGCACATGCTGGATTAAAAAAGTAAATAAGAAAACTGAGTAAAGAGCTTACTCAGTGACACAAGTTAAGCAAACTGGATGTGCACAAATCCATGGGCCCAGTGAGGGTGACAGAGCACTGGAACAGGCTGCCCAGGGTGGTTGTGGAATCTCCTTCACTGGAGCTGTTCAAGACCCGCCTGGATGTGCTCTTGTGTGACTTGGTCTAGGTGGTTCTGCTGTTGCAGGGGGATTGGACTAGATGATCTTTTGAGGTCCCTTGCAGTACATAATGATTCTATGATTCTAAGAACTGAAACAGAAGTCCCCACGAAGATACTTCTCAAAGCATCTTAGATAAAATTATATAGAGTAACACCTTGAACTTGTGGACAATTGTCAATCCCACACAACTTTTCAAAACGCTAATCAAAAGGAATTGATTGAGACTTGTGATTTCCACATAAGTCTTCCATGTTACAGGACAAAATAAACTGTCCAGCATCTTCTACCCATCTTCAAATAGCACACCTGTTATGTGAGTGGGAACAGATATCAACCACTGACAGTACATGTTCCTCTAGTCCTTGAAGGGCTACAGACCTCTTTCCACATCAGTAACTTCAGTGGGAGCTTTCTTGCTGACATAGAAACCTCAAATTAGGACACTAGCAGGCAACCCCTAGTCAAGAGACACAGATACTTTGCTAGCTTACTTCCATTACAATCCAAGAAATATTAATACTAGGAGGCCCTGTAGTCCAGAAAGACACGTCAATCATCATTTGTTCAGCCATGTTTTCTTCTGCCGAGGTTACACAGAAAGGAGCACAGATCACAGATAATCTACCACTCTGTCCATCTAACCTCAAGTCAGTCTGGCTGAGAAGCAGGACTGGATGCAGAGTTACAATTTCACTCATTCCTGATTAGTTCACATATGTGAGAACATAATATTTTGAAATGCTTAGAAGATCTGGGTGGTTTATCTAGAAGAACAAGATAGAGAAGCAGTGCATATTGTCTTCTCTTCCTCTCACAGAACTACTCATCGGCCTAAATCACCTCCAGAGGCCTCTTGCAACACCAGCCATTCTGGGAGTACTGACACATTAAAAAACATTACACTGTAGGATTATCTACGTTACAAGAACCCTATTTATGGACTAGAAGGATTGTTTTCTATAAAGCTAATTTATTCCTTTAGCAGGGAAAAATATCCTGAAGTATTGTGTATGGAGAAGTCATTGAAAAGTTTAGTATTGATCTGTTTGCATTCTAGACAGTCTGAGAAAGTGACATAAGGCTTTTCTTGTAACTCTTATTTATTTATCACTTAAGTGCTAGCTTACAAGTTGTGTATTTGCTATTTTAATATTTACCAGTCACCAATATAATCCTTTTTGTCCGTAGAAAAAAACTGACTGAAGGCCCTTAACAGGAGGTTCAAAAACAAAAATAAACACGAATAATTCTAATGAAAAGCATCACAATCTTAAATAAATTGCAAGAACAGAAACATGCATGATTCCAAGGTAATTACTGGAGGCACACAAGTGGACACAAATTACTCAAAAGAAGTCTCTGCAGACCTCAATTAACCTGTAAGACGTTACTACAGGATTCATATTGGCATAAGTTTCCTGAAAGCAGTAAAACTTGAAAAAGATTTTGAGATTTTAATGTATAGTCAAAAACTCCTATTCCTAACAGAAACCTTCTTGAAAGGGAACATTACCTATTGGGGACAAAGAGCAAGTATATCCTTGAGCAGGTAGTTACAGCATTTCCAGCATCAGATGGATTCATTTTCCCTGAAATACCACTACCAGTTACTAGATCCATTCTGAGCAAAGATGAATAGCCCTACATTCATAGCAGTTTATTGTCCTCTCTGATAGGATTCGTCTGAAGTTAGAGCTGCAAGAGGGAAACAGTCTGTCTAGTGCAGTGAACAGACTTGTTCCTGTGGCATTACTAATTTAAGTAGCTGAAAAGTCCTAAAATGATAACCACAACAGTTTTAACAGCAGCAACTTGCCTCCAGTATCAGTGCTCTAAATTATCGAGCAAACATACACACAGTGCAAAACAGTACTTGTGAGGTCTTTGTTAACCTTAACTGTTAATTAACCTTAACTGTTGACACCAGTGTGCTGCTCTTAGAATCACTCTGATTGGAAAAGACCCTTGGGATCACAGAGTCCAACCTTACAAGTTCATCCCTAAAACACATCCCACAACCCCTCTTCCAAACCATCTTTGAACACATCCAGCGATAGTGACTCAACCACCTCCCTGGGAAGCCAATTCCAGTGTCTGACCACCCTTTCTATGAAAAAGATCTTCCTAATATCAAGTCTAAACCTACCCTGTTGTAGCTTGAACCCATTCTCTCTTGTTCTATCACTAACTGCTTGGGAAAAGAGACCAGCACCAACTTCTCCACAAGGTCCCTTCAGGGAGTTGTAGGAAGTGATGAGGTCTCCTCTCAGCCTCCTCTTCCTCAAACTAAAGATCCTCAGTCTTTCTTCATAAAATTTATTCTCTAGGCCCTTCCCCAGCTTAGTTGCCCTCCTCTGCACCTGAAATGTCATCTGAAACCCAAAACAAAGATATCAGTTAGAAGTTTACATAGAGGTTTCTCTAAAGTCTTCTAAAGCCAGTAATATAGAAAATAAATCATGAGTAAGTACAAGATAAATTCTTACTTTTAATGTCCCCATGCAGAACCACAGACCAGAGGAAGAGTGGCTGGAGAGCAGCAGGGAAGAGCGCCTGCGTATCCAGCAGTACTGGTTGACAACCGGAGGAATATGAGCCAGCAGTGTGCCCAGGTGGCCCAGAAGGCCAATGGCATCCTGACTTGCATCAGAAATAGCATGGCCAGCAGGACTAGGGATATAGTCTGTGCTGTGGACAGCTCTAGGCCTCTACCCGGCTCTGGGGGCAGCTCCAGGCCTCTCACTTCAAAGAAAAGATTGAGGTGCTCGACTAGGTCCAGCACAGCAACAAGGCTGTGGAAGGCATTGGAGGGAAAGTCTAATGAGGAGAGGCTGAAAGGGCTGGGGATGTTTACCTCAAAGACGAGAGACTCAGGCGGAACCTTATCACTCTACAACTACCTGAAGTAGACAGGTGGGGGTTGGGGTCTTCTCTCAGGCAACTAGCAACAGAACAAGAGAGGGGGGCCTGAAGCTGTCAGGAGAGGCCTAGGTTGGATGTTAGGAAGCCCTTCCTCACAGAAAGAGTGGTCAGACACTGGAATGGACTGCCCAGTGAAATAGGGGAGTCACCATCCCTGGAAGTGTCTGAGGACAGACTTGATGTGGGACTTAGTGCCATGGTCTAACTGATTGTGGTGATGTTAGGTCATAGGCTGGACTTGTAGATCTCAGGTCTTTTACAGCCTTAAAGTTCTGTGACTCTCTGGATGGAATCAAATCAGTAGTCAGCCTGTCCAAAAACATTTTATTATAGGAAATCAAGCCAGCTACACTTACTATCAGCAGTATCAAAGGACAAAAGTTCAGCATGAAGCTGAGACAGGCTGGACTTGCTGAGTTTCCATAGAAAAACTCTGCGATTTTCAGCTAGAAAGCAATTGAGCAATTTTGAGTCACAGGAACATTTAAAGCTTTTATTTTCATTCTACTGAGTAATGAAAACAAATGATGAGACTTCAAATGCTAACATGGAGACATTTATTGTACTCAACCAGGCACAGAGGAAAAAAGCCTGGATGAGTTTGAACTCATGTCCCACATCTTCTCCATCTTTGGTTATTCAAGTGCAATGGAGGGATCCCTTGAAGGAAAACACTGATAACACACTCATTTGAAATATGTTGAATAAAGGAAAAGCACCCAGCAAATTTGTTAAGCTCAGGAAAAATGAGGAACAAACTACAAACACAGAAAACAGAAGATTATTACATCACAATAAATGGATTTGAGTCTAAGTGCAGAAATGTATGACCAGCTTTATTTAATAAAAAGAAAAATGTTAATACAGTGAGATTTAAAAAACCTTTACTTTCTTCATGTGTGCTGTAAATAAAGAGCAGCATTCCCACTGCCGAGAGAGAAGAATTGAGCATGAATTATTTATATTGTCTGGAATAGATTTAGATTCTTCCAGACATTCTGTGAGTTTTGCAGTCAAGATGCAGTCTTTCAATATTTCAGATGTCATCAGAAAAGAGTAAGAAGTCTTGTTTGGCAACATCATAGTAAACAAGTTTAAAGTGTTGAAAATACAGAATACAAGGACAAAACAAAGTTATTGTGTAGCCGGCATTTGAATGAAATTTTCTATTATTAGGCTGACTCAGAGCTATAAAATAAAGGGAATTAAAATTATTTTATGCTGTGGGAAAGTAAGATGAATTAGAATTCTTTATATTTTAAGTGGTTGATGTAGTAGATATTTTGAAAGTTAGTGTACTGCTGAAAGACCATAAAAGCAGCAAACAGAATTTTTGAGGACCAACATCTTGAATTTAATTATGATCAGTTCAAGAGACTTTTAAATTTGATGCTATTTTTTAAAGCCAGTGAGGGCTAATTATTAAATGGTAATTGTAAAGCCTCAAATTGCTGTTTAAGTCCAGCTGGCAATAAGAACTACATGGCTGCCCACTGTCAGATGAGGAGGAGAATGAGGAGAAATAGGTAAAATCTTGAAGGTTTTGATAAGGGCAATTTGGTTGAACACCACAAAAAGACAAAGCAACAGTAATGGAACATAGATTAAATAATAGATAAAGCAATTGATATATAAACTCACAGCTCATAGTCCAGAACCTGTCCCTCTGTCCTGCCAGCTCCCCACTTATACACTGGACATACCAGTGCAGTATCAGATGTTCCATTCACTGGTTTGATTTAGCTATCTTGGATGTAGCTCCACAGCTTCTGGTGAAAATGAACCCTACCTTGAGTAGGACATCTAAGTACATAACCCAGGACACCTCAGCACATAAATATCTTTGCCGATGTTGTGTAATAAAGAGCAATAGCTTTTCCCAACCTGGTAATTCCTGATCATACTCCCCCATTTTATAGAAGTGTAGGATCATTAGGTATCAGAAGGGAACTCGAAAGATCATCCAGCCCAATCCCCCTGCCACAGCAAGATCACCTAGACCAAGTCACACAGGAACACATCCAGGCGGGTTTTGAACATATCCAGAGAAGGAGACTCCGTAACCACCCTAGGAGCCTGTTCCAATGCTTGTCACCCTCACTGTGAAGAAGTTCCTTCTGCTATTTATATGGAACCTCCAGCAATTCCTAATCTTCTCTCAACAAGTGTGGCTACAGGCAGGAATCTGAGGCAGAGTTGTACTATATTTACTATGAGTTTATTAAGCTAACTTAAAGCTACTCAGCCTCTAAACGCTACTCATATTGTGCCACAGAAATAGCGACTTGGAACAAGACGTCTCTAAACAAAGATCACGACAACTTGATTAAATTAATAAACCACAAAATGACAGAACATTAGGGATTGGAAGGGACCTTGAAAGATCATCTAGTCTAATCCCCCTGCCACAGCAGGACCACCTAGACCACATTGCACAAGAACACATCCAGTGCTCTGTCACCTTGACTGGGAAGACGTTCCTTCTCATATTTATATCTCCTTTTCTTTTTCAGTGTGGCACACGATCCTTTCCCATTTTATCTTCTGGTATGGAAGCTTGTAATGTTTTTCATGGTTGAATTTGGAGTCTTCTTGAACTCTTTTAAAAGTTTCATCTCCTCTGCCCTGTGACAGCTCATGTTCAGGTCTGCCCAGAAGCTTGTTATGCCATCTGCACTGTTGCTGTGCCTCCCTGATTGCTCAAATCCCAAATCCATGCTTGGGAAGTTTCTTCCACATGAGCACTCTCAGCTAAGGGCCTCTCTCTATGAAATCCATAGTGAAACTAGGAAAGAAGAAGCAACAACAGCATACAGCTACTACTTTTAAATTGTAGCAAAAAAAGCACTGTATATACACAGTAACCTGTTGAAGAAACAGGCCAGTGAACCACTTGACACACACTTTTACAAGCACATTTCATGACAACGACCCTCTCTATACTTTTGTAGCCTTTATTATTTAAAAGCCAGTATATACATATATCCCTACATATAGCAATGGGAACTTGGGCAAAAACCTAGGTGCACTGCTCCACAGGAGGAGCAATGGTGTGGCCAAGCATTATTTTCCATCCTTCCTTCCAGTTAGCAGGATGGGGATTGGTGCAATGGACCCAGTTCACAAAGAGATCATTGCTGAAATGATGGCTAAGATAATATTTCTCCCCAACAAATGCACAGGAAAGAAGACAGCAGTTTCCCCTAAGTTTTTTGGATCATTTATGCTTAACCTAATTGAGGCCCATGTCTTCCCTACTCTCATGCTTCATTTGGGTGGCTGATGCTGCAAAAATTCTCCAGTCTCAGCGGTAATGCTGTATTTCCAAGTGGGAAGCAGTGGGAGCATTTCAGTGGCTGTTTTCACCTCTGCCTCAAGCGTCATTAACAGGAATTGACATCTATTGGGTTCCAGAAATAGTCCTTAAAAGTAACTGTTCCTCCCAAGGCTGCAGTGTTTATCCTATCATAGACCCTTGATTTCTGTTCTGCTATACAGGTAAGAGGTGAGAGAATTTGATTAAGAACGAGCCTGCAAGCAGAGCTGGTAAATCTTGGTCTATAGCAAATCACTTCCATACACATACTCACAAATAAAGGAGAGAAAACACTGGCAATTTCTCACCTAAAATGGGAGTCACATCCACTGATCACACCTGAGAATGTATTTTAGCAACTCCATAGCTAAATGATTCTGAAAGCAATGCAGAGCTCTAATTACAGACAAGTGGGTATCAACACAGTTGTGAAAAGCAGCTGCCCCAAGTACTGGATGGATTTGCTTTGGGTTATTGAGTCCCTGCACACCAAGGACGTTAGTTACATCTATGTTAACACATGCATCTAAATTTACATATCCTTGAAGAGATTGTCTTCCACTGATGTAAGAGCAAAATCTATTCCACCTGATAGCTAGGCTTCTTTTGTTTAGATTTTCCCTCCCATTATTGAGAAGAGGTGAATTGAGTTATTGTAAAATGAGTTACCACATAGTCCTCGAGTACGCAGAGTGCTAAATGGGAACACTAAGACAACTGACAGCTTGAGCAAATATTCATTATAAGGTGTCACAACAGGTTCTGTAGCACAGCAGTGGAGAGATACATGCCAATAGTATCTCCAACACGCGCGACCTCCTGCTGATATGGCAGATATGATGACCAGATGTGGAAAGCAGTTATTAGGTGCCTATGTCTTCAAGACAGAAATCACAGCAATGGGCCTCTGTTTTCTTCAGGAAAACAAGTGGGTTGAGATCTAGAGAAAACAAACCTAAAGAAGGGGCAGACCTAAAACTACTCTGTGGAGGAGGAAGAAATTATTTCACAAGATTTTCCACAGATGGCAGATTTTTTTTCAAAGCAGAAGTTTCTTGAGAAAATGATGCCATCTGAGCAACTTGTGCAGTGTTTCTGTTCTTGGCCACCTGCTCTTAGCTGATTTATTCCACTCCACTAAACGCATCTGAATCTAGTCAAGTACCAAAAGACATCTAGTCAAGAAAGTAAACACATCTTTTCAGCAGGAAGCCATCTACATTTTGTTTAGAATATGGGACAAAATGAACCACACAACATTCTTTTAAGACACTGCACCATATAGACTCTGCAAAAATCTGAGCTGCTTACATGTTCTAACCTCCTGTAGTAGAAATTACTTCCAATTTGTTTCTGTTGATTATGGCTGAGGGAGCTGGGCCTCTTTAGCTTGGAGAAGAGGAGACTGAGGGGTGACCTCATTAATGTCTACAAATATTTGAGGGGTGGGTGTCAGGAGGATGGAGACAATTCTCAATGTCCTCTAGTGATAGGACTAGGGGCAATGGGTGTGAGCTGAAACATAGGAGGTTCCATGTAAACAAGAGAAGGAACTTCTTCAGAGTGAGGGTGAAAAAGCACTGAAACAGGCTGCCCAGGGGCGTTGTGAAGTCTCCCTCTCTGAAGGCGTTTAAAACTCTCCTGTGTGACTTGGTCTAGGTGATCCTGTTGTGTCAGGATTGGACTAGATGATCTTTCAAGGTCCCTTCCAGTCCTTAATGATTCTATGATTATGGATTAAATGTTCTCTGGAAATCTCCACATCTTATTGCCTTTAAGCAATTCTTTCACTAAGCCAGGGATCCTCAAGCTTTTTAAACAGGGGGCCGGTTCCCTACTCGGCGGGGGTGGGGGGTAAATACTGGCCAACCTGCGGGCTGGGGTTAGAGGACCCCTGCAGACCAATTCAGTAAAAAACTGACAAGTTAGTACAAAGATTAACTGGAACTGGTTTCTGAATTAGGCATCCCTCCCCAAACAGAGCAGGTTCAGACTGGATATTACACAGTATTACAGTATCACAGCACATTAGGGATTGGAAGGGACCTCGAAACATCATGTCTTCCCTGACAGAGTGGCCAGGGATTGGAACAGGCTGCCCAGGGAGGGGATGGAGGCAAGATTAAAAAAAAAACAGGTAGACATGGTGTTTCAGGAGATGGTTGAGTGGTTTGGGGTTGCAGGGTAGATGATTCGACTTGATGATCTTGAAGGTCTTTTCCTCAACTAAAAAATTATCTGGATAATTGGTGAGTGAAAGGCTTCCAGGAGTGTATTTACTTAAATTTATGGTAGTTACTCTGAGGTCCAGTTTAATAAAAAGACAGACACCAGTTTTACTCCCCCTAAAGGATTAGAGTAGGAAGGCAGTGGGGGAAAGAGAAAGACATGCAACACAACATCATAATGAAGACTAAGACTGAGAGCGTGGACTGTGTCATTAATTCACTGACTAATTAAAACACTAAGTAAATAGAAGAAGTTTTCAGGTCTGGATAAACAGCAAATGAAGAGAAGGCCTATTAGATTTTTGAAAGGACAGTGTTTGAAGGGTTCTTCAAAACACTGAAACATACAGTAAATAGCTGAGTGCTGCAAGGGCAGAGGTAGGTATTTCTGTATCACTCATTGTAATAAGTACGTGCTCATGTGTTGATCAAGAACACACACCCTTTTATCAAATGCCTTATTAAGGCTCTCCAGGCAAATATTTCAATTTCAAGAAAATTTGCTGCAAGAAGCTTTTTGGCAGGTCTTATTTTCCAAACGTTGAATATCTGCATAGAAAAAAGTTCTTTTCCTTAGAAATTTATTCTTTACCTGGAGCTATGTTATTTGCACAGAAAAAATTACGCTGATGTCAGAGGCAAATCAAAAGAGGATATTGTATTTGAAAGCTGTTGATGCTCAGCGTTGTTGTTGTCCCAGAAATTAGCTCAGAATGGAGTTTTGCATGTATTAGCTGCCTTAAAAATATATAATAGTCTTCCCTTCCGCTCATATAGTGGATGAAATGTAAAACTTTTTAAACAGGGGGCTGGTTCACTTTCCTTCAGACAGTGTTGGGGGCCAGGCTGCAGTTTGTGCTGCCTGGCTTGTCCTGCCTGGGAGCTGGAGGGAGGGAGAGATGGGGGAGCTGCCCAGCCATGCAGTTAGCAGGAAATCATCTGTGGCTGCTCAGTTTCTGCCCCCCAGCCCCCAGTGAGGGGGGGTAAACACCGTGGGCCACATTGGAGACCCTGGGGGGCCGTATCCAGCCCACAGGCCAGGGTTTGAGGACCCCTGTGTTATATGGTACTTGAGTAAGATTTCAATTATGCATTTTTAGAACAAAAAAGGCTGAAAGAAACCAAGCCCTACAACCTCCACAGCACAACAGATTTTTTTCTAGGACAGAAGAAAAAAAGCAAGCTCTAGGACTTAAGTAGACTTTGTAGAATCACTGAGGTTTGAATTACAAGCTGGCCTTTTGGAATAAAAATGATAATTGTGACGGCCTAAATACAATTTTAACTTATAAATAAAACTTAGATAGCCAAGTCACAGTCTTTTAAGCTTAGTACCTGACAGCATCAGGCTAATAAAACTTCTCAAAGGTAGGAAACAGAATCATTTGCCAAGAAAAAAATTTTAAATAGGCTTCTTTCAGAATCTACTGATTTGTTTAAAAACTGTATGTGTCTTGGTGTATTAATAACCCCAGAACAAAACCATATCCAAAGGAAAGATTAATGTTGCAACCAGGTAACTCCAACAGCCATCTTGAATACACAGATTAAATTATCTTAGTAGGACAACCTCAAGAAAAAATATGTAGCTTCTTGCTAGACTTTTTGGATCGTTTTAAGATTATGCTACCCTCCCTCCTTTTTTCCTTCCATACATTCATATAACAAATCACAGGCAATTGAAAAAAACAAACAAGAACCCCAAAGAAGCCGCAGACAAAACCACACAACAATCCCACATGAAGACTTCTTCATGAACCACAGCTTTCCTTGGATTATTTATCTAACAGGAATGCATTAAAGGATGATACCTTAGCTTTATGGAGGGCTATGTCTGTATCTAAGGAGAAGACACACCAAGCTTTATGAGAGAGGATGGTGAAAACATCACCAGAGAGTTTCTTACTGAACTGTAAGTTGTGAAAAGTAGATAAGCAAGAGCTTAATAGGATCCAAGTCCCATTTCCTGCACTGCAGGGAAGTTTGCTGGCAGCATAAGATAAATTGCTCTGGTCTTAGGTCATCTTAAATGTGAACGATCCCAGACCGAGTCACAAAGGTTATAAACAAATTACACTAACATCACACAGTGACTTGGACTTGCCAGAAACATCAATAGAGGAAATGCAACATGCACTGACACATACTGCAGTTGCTTCACTAAATAAGAAATCTTCTTTCAGAGACTGAAGTTACTTTGCAAAAACACAGCTAAATATTATAATTTTCTACCATCTCACATAGGAATTACTCTTAGCACAAAAAAGTCCCTGGCTTCTGGAAAAGAGTCCTGGTTCCTCTCCTTCATGCTCTTCAGCACAAAGTTGCTGGGCAGTTTAATTACAAAATAAGCCCCTGGAATTACTAGTGTTCTTTCAACACCCAGATTATTTATCTTGGAATTGTTGGCCCCTTACTACAATCAAGTTAGATGTGTTTTAACTGAGTTTGGATTTTATCTCCCCAGAAAGTTCTTATTCCACCATCTCATTATGCAGACTTCGTTTTGCAACATGAAGAACTAATCACACAAGGTCCTTGGACTCGCAGTAGAGAACTACCAGAACTACTCTGTGATGGTGAGACAAAACTGCTTTGCCCTTTGCTCAAATGAAGCACAAATACACCTGGGTCTACTATGCTACTCAACATCACTCACAAAAAGCAAACCTCTCTTGACTCAGTGAATGAGTCGTAAGATCATACTTCTCTAAAACACTAATTTAGCCATAGAGCAACACCAACAACAAAAGCTTCTGGTTTTAAAGGGTTTTTTAACTCTAAAGACCACGCTTATCCTCCACTACTACATACTACCTCTCCCCACAGATTCAGAAAACATACAAGCATCTATAAAATCCACAAGTAATAAAAATATTTCTACATGAGATGTGATTATATATCCCTTGCACTCATCAGGAGAGGCTCCTTTGAGAGTTTTCTTAGTGGCTGTACGAGCTAAAGGTCACATTACTTAAACTTACATTTCCAGCAAGAAAATAAAGTGATCCAATGTCAACAGACAAATGGTGGAACCACAAGAAAAGTAAAACATGTGGAGAGAAGAATCACAGAATCATTAGAGATTGGAAGGGACCTTGAAACATCATCTAGTCTAGTTGCTCTGTACCAGCAGGATCACCTAGACCAAGTAACACAGGAACACATCCAGGCAGGTTTTAAACATCTCCAGTGAAGGAGACTCCACAACCTCCCTGGGCAGCCCTTTCCAGTGCTCTGTCACCCTCACTGTGAAGCAAAAGCTATACCTGAAGCACAATTTACAGCCAATAACACCCCCCCCCCCCATTAAATACGGCAGTGAAATTCTGCAGTGAACAGGAGTCTTAAAAGCATTTCGAGGTCCCTTCCAATCCCTAATGATTCCATGATCAACCACTACTTCACCAAATGTAACCAAAGCTTCTCCACCAAAATAAATTCCCATTCTCGGGGAACAACAATAAACTTGAAAGTACGATCAGGTAGTGGAGAAACAGAAACAATCCCTAAAATCCATGCCAATTCCAGTACATACTTCTTCTTATACCTGTAACCACAAAAGCTGGTAGACTCCATTGAAAGCTGCAAACCCAACCAAATTTGATGTGTTGAATATAAAACTACCTACACAAGCATTCACTAAATCATCACAAGGCAACACAAACACAGAGCTCACAAAAGGAATTATTTGCACAAAAAGCAGTGTTGACACAAGCTGTGCATGTGAAAGCTTGCCTTGTGGTCACAGTGTCGTTCACGGCTGCACGTAGAGAAGCAGGATCCTCCAACTATGTTACCCTTTTTTTTCCTCCAGTACATAACAGAGATCTTCACGAGGCAAAGCCACCCAAACAGTTCTCCGGCAGAAACTGACTTTTAGAGAAATTAATGCTTTTAAAAGAAATGTACCAGAAATTCTAGAAGAAAACACAGTAAAACCCACACATAAGAGAAAAAAATAAAAGACACCAAAAAGCCACCATAACCCTGTCATAGCTCCCCTAGGGCTGGGCAAAAAGCAAGCCACTCCGTAACAGTACAGTTAAATACTCCATAGCAAAAAACAACACATGTGAGTAATTCCAGTAAATTGAAAAGTCCTGGAGCTACGTGAGTGCAAACCATCAGGTATTACCAAAGTGCTAGCTGAAGGATAGGGCCAAGCCTAAGCCAGCTAAACAACCATGGGCCTTTGGTTAAGAAAACAGCTGCAATGCATGTTCAGTACAGAAAACAGCTGAAGGACATCAAAGGAAACCTTGTTCTGACTTCTGAAGAACAGAACGGCAAAATCAAACCAACTTACTCACTCTTCAGGAAATTCAAAACCTGAGATAAAAAACCCAATAGAAATCAATTGAAGGTTTTTAGAGCAGGAATCAAAATAATATTCACATGTGATTCACCACGGTAATGTCTAGTAGTAACATCTTAGCAGAAAATTTCCAGAGATCATTATGTATTTAATCTAAAAATCAAGTTTGTATACAAATGGCAAGTAGTTTAATTGAAGCAACACCTAGGTTTCCTATTTTTGGTTTCCTGCAGATTTTCTCTTCTTGGCTTTGGTTTCAGACATCCAATTGGTTTGCATCTATCATTTTTAAAATATCAATAGATGTTATATTCACTGTCAGGGCAATTGTTCATTCATCTTCCCACTACCTGCTGCATTTCTTCATACTGGCAGTGTATTTTGTCCAAGATACATACACTCTTTCTGCTTCTGAAAACAACTTAGTGATATCAGCTGCAGCAACTTTTTCATCTTCCCCTAAATATTCAAAATTTCCCTGGCTTGGAACTTATTTTGATGCTTATACTGAAATGCCAATATCAGCACATGATTATGCAGACTCTTTATTGTGTTGACAGTGTCATCGTCATGTTCATCCACACATTTTAATCCATGCTACAAGATTTTTTTTCCTGACATCGAGCTCTGTGATTTGAAAGTAACCTTAGATCAATTCAAAGATCACTGACATCGAGAGGGCGGTTCCTTTTCATTCCTGTTAGTTTTGTTTCAGGATGTTCCCTGGCCCACATACTCCTCATTCATCAGATTAACTGCTAAGCAAAAAATACAGGAGTGATTTTAGCTAAAAACAGATTCAGTAGAACAATTTTCTGCATTCAGTTACAGAGTTTATTGATTCCAGTAAAAGAGAGTGAGCTTCATATTTAACACTAAAATGTCAAGTGTTTTCATGCAAAAATAAACAGGAATAAATGTTGTTAAATAAATCTCAAAACCACAACCCCTCTGGGCAGCCTGTTCCAGGGCTCCATCACCATCACTGGGAAGAAGTTCCTTCTCAGGTTGATGTGGAACCTCCTATGTTCCAGCTCACACACATTGCCCTTCGTCCTGTCACTGGATGACATTGAGAAGAGGCTGGCTCCATGCTCCTGACACCCACCCTTCACATATTTATAGACATTAATTAGGTCACCCCTCAGTCTCCTCTTCTCCAAGATAAAGAGATATAGATAAAGATAAAGATAAATCTCTCAGCCTTTCCTCATCAGGGAGGTGCTCCACTTCATCATCTTTGTGGCTCTATGCTGGACACTCTCCAGTAGCTCTGTGTCCTTCTTGAACTGAGGGGCCCAGAACTGGACACAGTACACCAGATGTGGTCTCACCAGTGCAGACTAGAAGGGGTGAAGGACCTCTCTCAATCTGCTAACCACCCCACTTTTGATCTACCCAAGGATGCTGTTAGCCGTCTTGGCCACAAGGGCACACTGCTGGCTCAAAGCCATCCTGCTGTCCACCTGGACCTCCAGGTCCCTTTCTCCTGCACTGCTCTCCAACAGGTCAGTCCCCAACCTACACTGGTACCTATCACCCTTTACCTTTAGATCTGATAGCAACATGTCTGATGTAATTATTTGTATGTTACCTGGTCATTGCACGGGTAATAGTCTGTTTCATTCTTAAATACTATAGGAGAAATGTGTTAGAGAAATGCATTTTGAAGTCTTAAGGAAATCTGTGTTTAGTGGGACAAAAAACTGAGACAATAAAATAATGAACTCAGGACCTACTTTCTTTCAGGATGACTTTCCATGTCACAGAATTACAGAACATTAGGGATTGGAAGGGACCTCAAAAGATCTAGTCCAACTCTTCTGCCACAGCAGGACCACCTAGACCAAGTCACACAGGAACATGTCCAGGTGGGTTTTAAACGTCTCCAGAGAAGGAGACTCCACAACCCCCCTGGGCAGCCCCTTCCAGTGCTCTGTCTACTAAGAACAGCAACAAATAGAAGTCAGGAAGTAAAATGATTTAATGTTTCAAAGTAAAAATCTTAGGTACTCTGAGCATGTTCATAATTTTGTGGTAAGCAGTTAGCAGTATAGGACCTCCTTTCACAAACTGTAACAGGAGGAAACACTATTTTTGGATTTTTACCATTAGAGACAAGATTTAAATAACGGTTTTTAAGACACGTGCTTAAAGGAGAACAACAGGAACAGAGAAAACAGTCCTTGTGTTTGTATCAGTCCTTTGTCACTGGATGATAACGGATTTTAACTTCTTTCAGGTAAGTGAAATTGGTGAAAAAGTAATGTGTGCTTTGTTATTTTAAAGGGCTTACCCACCTCCCTAAGCTTTGCTTGTATTGATGTGCAGCAGCAACAATGGTGTGCATTGAGCTGTTTTCTTTTAGAAGAATAAGTACAAGAATAGAATAAAAATGGACTTAGATTACCAACTTCACATCTGCCAAGTTTAAGAGAGTAGCTCAGTAGGACAGAAAAAGAGATAAAGCTGGGGACTACACTGGATGCTGACCCCCATTAACACAAAACCAACATTACATTACTACCGCAACCAGCTTTGATTGTAGGTGAAGTTGGTCCATATTTTTTTTCTCTCTCTGTAATCTCCCTACAGGCTACGTAAGAATTCAGGGAAATATATCTTTTCCAGAGGAATTTATCCATCACAGAGTGTTGTTATTTCCGACTGGAAACACTGGAAGTACAAGAGAACCACTGGCATGGCTGACAGAATGCCATCCGCTCCACAGGAGCCTTGCTTTGACTGAACTTCGGCCAGTCTGCGCTGTTAGAGCAAATCAGAGGATATACACTGCATCGCTAACCTTATCATTGCACAAACACATGACAGTTAGAGTTGGAAGGGACATTCAAGGGTTGTCTAGTCCAACCCCGCTGTAGTGAGCACGGAAATTATTAACTAGATCAGGTTGCTCAGAGCTGCAGCCAACCTGACCTTGAAAGCTTCTAGGGATGAGACCTCCGTCACCTTCCCGTTCCTCTGTTTCACCACTGTCTTTGCAACAAATTTCTTTCTTACATATAGTCTAAATCTCTCCTTTTCAATTTTAAAACTATTACCCTTTGTTCTACCACTACATACCATTGTAAAAATTCCCTGTCCACCCTTTAGGTGATGGAAGGCTGCAATAAGGTCTTCCTAGAACCGTGTCTTCTCTAGGCTGATCAACCTTAACTTTCTCAGCCTCTCCTCACAGGGGAAGTGTGCCAGTCCCCTGATTATTTTTGTGGCCCTCCTTTGGTCCCACTCAATCAGATTCACATCTTTCTTCCTGTAGGGACCTCAAAGCTGAACATAGTGCTCCAGGTATGGTCTTATGAGAGCAGTGTAGAGTGGGAGAATAACTTGTTCTGACCTGCTAGACTTGCTTCTTTTGAAGACGCACCGCTGGCTAACAGAATTTTTATCTACCAATACCCCTAAGTCCTTCTCCGCAGGGTTACTCACAATGAACTCATTGCCCAGACTGTATCTGTGCTTGAGATTGCCCTGGCCCAGAAGCAAGACTTGTACTTGGCCTTATTGAACCTCATGATATTGGCATAGGCCCACCTTTCAAGCTAATAAGCTAGCATCTTTTCACTCGAGTGAGTTGACCACACCACATAGCTAGCTGACATCAGCAAACTTGCTGAGGGTGCACTTGATCCCATTGTGATATTGAAGACATTACCCAGCACTAGTTCCAGTGCAGACTCCCGAGGAACACCACTCGTCAATATTCAATATCCATCTGGACTGCTGTTGACCACTTCCCTCTGGATGTGACCATCCAAATAATTATTTGCCCATCCAACAGTCCACCCATGAAATGCATATCCCTCCAGTTTATAAAGATATGACTCTATGCTCGCGCACGGTATGGGGGACTTACTGAAGTTGGCACAGATGACATCCATAGATCTTCCTGTGTGGCTTGGTCTAGGTGATCCTGCTGTGGCAGGGGGATTGGACTAGATGATCTTTTGAGGTCACTTCCAATCCCCGATGATTGTATGATCTTCCCTTGTCCATTGATGTAGTCGCTTGAGCAGAGAAAGCCTCTAGTTGGTAAGGCAGGTCTTACCCTTGCTGAAGCTGTCTTGAATCACCTCCCTGTCCTCCATGCACATTACAGAGCTTCTAGGAGGATCTGTTCCATGACCTTCCCATTCACAAAGGTGTCAGACTACCAAGCTGGTATTCCCCAGAACTCTATTTTCTACCTTTTTTACTTACTTCCCTTTTCTACTATCTATTTTTTACTTTAAGCTCACATTAATTTCTTCCTGTGAAGACTTTTAAAAGCCTCCGTTGATTATGGAATAGGCCATAACTCCTCTTCTTCCCTGCCCTGCACTTCATGAAAGGGTCGGACTCAATACCGCTGAAATAGTCGATAACACATTCCTGCAAAATAGACACACACGGGCAGGCATCCATCTATCTATTCTTCCTTTCTGGGACACAATTATGAGTTATATCACCATTATCATTGTGCAAATGGGCTGACTGGCTTCTTAGCTAGAACAGCAAGAGTTACTTGCTTCGTTATGGAAGTTACTAGTCTGTAATTTATGAACCAAATACATTCGCATCCCAGAGACCAAGCCTGGTAAATTATATAAATTTTCCCAGAATACAGAGGGCCTTGCGACATCGTTACATTTTTGAACATTTCTTTTAGCACGTTATTTCAGATGCACCAGAGTGCATGGGGGCTCTAAGACAGGAAGATGAATATCAGCCAGCAGTGGCTTCCTGGCCTGTACTACAAATAGTGTGGCCAGCAGGAGTAGGGAGGTTATCGCCCCCCTGTATTTGGCACTGGTGAGGCCACATCTTGAGTACTGTGTCCAGTTTTGGGCACCTCAATACGAGAGAGATGTGGAGGTGCTGGAGCAGGTGCAGAGGAGGGCAACTAAGCTGGGGAAGGGCCTGGAGAATAAATCTGATGAGAAAAGACTGAAAGACCTGGGGGTCTTTAGTTTGAAGAGGAGGCTAAGAGGAAACCTCATCACTCTATACAACTACTTGAAAGGACATTGCGGAGAGGTCAGTGCTGATCTCTTCTCAGAAGCAATTGGTGACAGAACAAGAGGGACTGGGTCCAAGTTACAACAGGGTAGGTTTAGACTTGATACGAGGAAGACCTTTTTCATAGAAAGGGTGGTCAGGCACTGGAATGGGCTTCCCAGGCAGGTGGTTGAGTCATCATACCTGGATGTGTTTAAAGATGGTTTGTATGAGGTGTTGAGGGGTATGTTTTAGGGGTGAACTTATAAGGTAGGGTAGATGGTTGGACTCCATGATCCCAGGGGTCTTTTCTAACCAGAGTGATTCTATGATTCTACT
This sequence comes from Rhinopomastus cyanomelas, assembly GCA_013400115.1. Lineage (NCBI taxonomy): Eukaryota > Metazoa > Chordata > Aves > Bucerotiformes > Rhinopomastidae > Rhinopomastus > Rhinopomastus cyanomelas. The sequence goes on from VXBP01004344.1 coordinate 121,697, forward strand.
AGAAAGACCTAATTTCTCTCTTCTTTAGTTGGCCCACGATGTTAGACGGCTTAATATAAAGTTGTAATCTGCCAGCTTTTCTCCGTTATTTTTCATTTGGCAAATTTTCTTTTAGAAGGGTCATAAAGGCAACAGTCTGTAAAATCCATTTCAGGTTTTCTGGCTCAGTTGTACTAATCTTGGCATCCTTTTCTTTTTACAAGAGCCTGATGTTGTCTTTTCTTTTCTTCCCAATTAGAATTCTCTGAATGATTCTTCATGATGTGGAAAATCTTCATCTCTTCAAGGAATCTGATTCAGTTAACCTAAAGGGACCTCAATTTTGTACACAATAGGAATAATTTGTTTTCCTTACCTCTACCTTTTAGCAGAGTCATGCTTAGATGATCTTTTCGAGTAACCTCAGTAAGAACTTAAAAAGAGAATTTAGGTAAAACATTATGGGAACAGAAAAGCTAATTGAAATTTCAATAAAAAATTAATTGCCACGTCCCACTACAATAAAGAGGTCAAATCATCCTCTTACACTCGTAGTGCACATTGTCAGAAAAACATTGATGCAGAAAAAAGAGCAGCAATGGTACCATTGATCTTGCATTCATTTGCACCTGGGAGGGGAGTAAAACACAGTATTTGTTAACCCTACACTCATCACAGCACAGTAAGAATAGCCAGAGGGATAGAAAATGTCCAGATGTGTACTATAAGACTTACACTGTTTTGCATTTATATAATCACGTAAGATGTCATTCTGGGGTCACAGTATCAGAGAGCATTAGGGATTGGAAGGGACCTCAAAAGATCATCTAGTCCAGTCCCCCTGACACAGCAGGATCACCTAGATTCAGTTGCACAGCAACACATCCAGGCAGGCTTCAAATGTCTCCAGAGAAAGAGACTCCACAACCCCCCTGGGCAGCCCCTTCCAGTGCTTTGTCACCCTCACTGTGAAGAAGTACATTTTCATATTGATTTGGAACCTCCCATGTTCCAGCTCACACACATTGCCCCTTGTCCTATCACTAGATGACACTGAGCAGAGCCTGGCTCTGTCCTCCTGACACCCACCCTTCACATATTTCATAGAATCATAGANCCCCCGGAATATATTTTTCTCATATATAGCAACTATAGTAGTGATGGAAACCCAGTGAGATTTGTCCGTAATGCTAATGGTCTACTTCCACTACAACATGAATGTAGAATATGCAAGATGCATTTGACAAAATGGGAGTGGTTACCTTTTAATTTTGTGCTAATGTTAGAGTCTTACGTTTCATGCTGCTTAATGTGTTCACAATGCATGGAGGAACAACTGCGGAATCAGTACTTTTCACCCAAGAATCAAACTGCTACTGGATGTTTCACTTAGTCACCTCAAACATATTGATGCCACACACAGTTTTCATGAAAAAAGTGTTTTGTTAAGGACTTTTCTATCCAATTTTGATATCTAGATAGGACTTCAGGAAGTATATTAGCACATCTTTCCAAAGTGTTGTAAGAATCCCTGCCTACGGACGTGCACTTCTCTGTCCACTGCAGTTCTCTGTCCACTGTGGATATGAATCTCATGCCAAAGACACTTGATATGAATCCTTAGGTAACAGAAACTTGATCAGATTCATAGCTGCTACTGAAAATTACAGTCAGCATCTGCCTGCATCTTTAGGAACTTAGAAATCCTGCCTGAGTGCCTTTAGATACCATCCTATGTCTAGACACAGTGCAATGTCTAGACTGTGCTGTAAATAAAGGATGGCATAGAAATACCCTCTTTAAAGTTGTTGCATAACTTTTTGCACCCACAGGCTTGTTCGGCTCAGCCGAGTTTCTTTCAAACTCTGTTATTTTGAGAGTCAGTATTAACACAGCACATGGAAAATCACACATGGTCCCTCAGGCAAAGACAAAAGATCAGAGGTCAGTGAAATGATTCATCTGGGGAGTCAAGAAGAGCTAAATCGGAAAAAAAAGTCTTCCTTTATTCTTTTCAGAAACAGTCTTACAAGCTCTGAAAAGCCATAGGTTGAACTAAATAGCATTGAACATTGAGTTAAAAGGGATCAGAACTGGTACATATGACTGGCATCTTATTGAAAATTGAACCAACAGCTACTTGCCTGCTATACCAGTACCAGACGGGGAAGGCAACACTGCATTGTGTACACAGGAAGTTTCACGGAGCTAAATAGGAGGGGCCAACTGTCAGGACTAGGAGATGTTTGTCTTAATAACAGAGAAGAAGGAATAAAAAGGCGATTTTGGTGCAACAATTGGAAACAGTCCTTCCTGACTGGGGTGCCACTCAGCGAGACCTGGACAGGCTGGAGAGCTGGGCAGAGAGAAATTTAATGAACTATAACAAGGGTAAGTGTAGACTCTTGAATCTGGGCAAGAACAGCCCCAGGTACCACTGGAGTCTGGGGACAGACCTGTTGGAGAGCAATGTAGGACAAAGGGACCAGGGGGTCCTGGTTGACAGCGGGATGACCATGAGCTAGCAATGTCACCCTCTTGGGGCCAAGAGGGCCAACAGCATCCTGGGTTGGATCACAAGCGGGGAGGTTAGCAGATCAAGAGATGTTCTCCTCCTCTACTCTGCACTAGTGAGATCACATCTGGAGTATTGTGTCCAGTTCTGGGCCCCTCAGTTCAAGAGGCATATGGAGCTTTGGAGGGAGTTCAGCATAGGATGATGAAGGAAGTGGAGCATCTCCCTTCTGAGGAGAGGCTGAGGGAGCTGGGTCTCTTCAGTTTGGAGGAGACTGAGGGGTGACCTCATTAATATCTATAAATATTTGAAGGGTCGGTGTCAGAAGGATGGAGCCAGGCTCTTCTCAGTGTCATTGAGAAGGGCAAGGGGCAATGGGTGTGAGCTGGAACATAAGAGTGAGAAGGAACTTCTTCCCAGTGAGGGTGATGGAGCCCTGAAACAGGCTGTCCAGGGTGGTTGTGGAGTCTCCTTCACTGGAGATGTTCAAGACCCACCTGGATGTGTTCCTGTGTGACTTGGTCTAGGTGATACTGCTGTTGCAGGGGGATTGGACTAGATGATCTTTTGAGGTCCCTTCCAATCCCTAATGATTCTGTGATTCTATCATTTTATGCTCTTTTTTCTCCCTGTCTTCCCTCGCTTCAACATAATTTTAAGATGGAACTTTTCACTTTAGTCTGTGTAGGAAAACAGCATGCAGGGTTGGAAAGGCACTGGATCTCACTGCATTCCTTCATGTTTAGGGAAAAATTGTTTGTAATGGTTTTTATAATAAAAAGGATTTTGAACCAAACTCAGATTTGGGTTCTCTCCTTGGCTTAAACATAGAGAAAATGTGGATAGCTTTCAGTTAAGTATCATAGAATCATAGAATCATTAGGGATTGGAAGGGACCTTGAAAGATCATCCAGTCCAATCCCCCTGCCACAGCAGGATCACCTAGACCAAGTCACACAGGTGGGTCTTAAAAATCTCCAGTGAAGGAGACTCCACAACTATCACTTTAAGCCCCCACATCTTGCACAGCTAACAAACTCTTTCCAAGGAAAGAGATGTAGAATTAAACTTAGACTTTAATTACACTGCCCCAGGAGGAAAATCTGCCTGCTGCATATACAGCATGTTAATATCATTACCAGCCTAGAAGAAGGAATTAACAGATTTGTAGGTAATTGAGTGTATGAATACTGGGCCATTGCTAATTTCAGCAGGAGCAGCAGTACGATACAGCAGAAAATCATACTGAAAATTTCAAACGTAGAGAATCAGAGAAGAATGAACCTTGTTGGAGGAGATAAAGATGGAAAACGAGAAGGGATCTATCAGAGATTGTCTTTAATCCTATCACTAAAGGATTTAAATCTGGCTATGGTCATAAAATGACATCAATCAAGAAGGGCTTTAATAAAGTCAGTGTTATCCTGCACTGTTTCAAGTTTGCCTGGGGTAAAATTCTGTCCTTTGTGCTCTGTCTTCTAAGGTTACAGGAAAAACGAGCCACCTTTGTGTTTGGTGCTACCATATAGCCAGCGATGACCAGTGACTATCCTGATGTGAGCATTGCTGCAAGGTACGCTCTTCAATACTGAATATACAGTGAGACAAGTCACTTCTTTTGTAAGAGATCACATTTAAAAAGCCAAGGAAATTGTAGACAATATTTTCATTGATACTTCATAGAATCATAGCATCATTAGGGATTGGAAGGGACCTCGAAAAAGCAGGATCCCCTAGACCAAGTCATATAGGAACACATATAGGAACACTCCAGTGAAGGAGACTCCACAACTCCCCTGGGCAGCCTGTTTCAGTGTTCCGTCACCCTCACTGGGAAGAAGTTCCTTCTCATGTTTGTATGGAACCTCCCATGTTCCAGCTTACATCCATTGCCCCTCATCCTATCACTGGATGACACTGAGAAGAGCCTGGCTCCATCCTCCTGACACCAACTCTTCACATATTTATAGACATTAATGAGGTCACCCCTCAGTCTCCTCTTCTCCAAGCTAAAGAGACCCAGCTCATGTAAATGAAGAACATGTATAATCTTGACCAAAGTACACAAACCTTGGGAAAGAAGAACGAAAGATATATCTGTGTCATCTGTGCTTTTCATCTCCCTCTAAATGAGGCAGCAGTTGAAATGATGCAGCCCCACACACTCATGTGCAAAGCCCGTATCAGTCCAGTGCAAGACGTCCAGAGTTTCTTGTTATATTTGAAAGAGTAATCAAAATAAGTATCAAACCAGACAGTTAACACTGCACTATTTTCAAGATCTTTTTCCAGAGTGTCAGTGGTTACTGTGATGTCAGATAATCAATTATATCTAGGAGATCTTTCTTCCTACTTTTACCCTAAAAATGTTGCACTAGAGCCCAACAACAAGTAAAGGAACAGCAAAATATTTCTTATTTCCTGCAAACACGTAAATATTTAGCTTATTTGTTCCTTTTGAAACACAGCTAAAACTGAACAGTTCCAGGCACTTTGGTTGTCTGCACTTAGAACTACTAATGCGGAAAAGAGAATGAAACCACATGCCGAAGGGACCATGAAACAGTCCACTAGGTACTATGAGCCAGGCTCATGGAGTACTTTTCCCTCTGATATCACCTTTGTCACAGAGCTTTTACCGTCTGTCCTTTCATTTCACTGACATCTTGTTATAGAAGACCTACAACAGAAGCTAAATAGAAAATGTCTGGCTGTTTATTTGAATCAGATGAGCTTTTGTCCTATAACAAATACAGGGGGGAAAAATGTCTGCTGGATTCAGAAAGCAGCTGATAGAAAGAAACACAAATTTAAAATATCTTCTATTTACCAATAACTACATAATACTTAAGCCAATGATTTGCTGTCTTGGAAAGTGATAGAAAAGGGTAATTATTATTATTTTTAGCTAAAAACACGTTAATAAGCATCACTCTCACTGAAAGGAAAAGATAAGCTGTTTATTAATATCTAGCAATGCCAAGTCTTAACAGGCTTTGTTAAACACTGAGATGCTCACAGAACTCTTTGCAAATCACTTTGACTCGGAATAAAGAATAAAACTATTCTTTTCAAAAAATACAATCTTCTGGCTTTGCCTGGAGGCCAGGAGAACAAGGGAGACACACGAAATCAAAGACTAACAAATTAAAGTTACTATTAAATTATTTTCTCTTTTCATAATAAATAATCTCTTTATTCTTCTTAAAATTTAATCCTGAACATTCACGGCAGTGGAAAGGTCATTAAAACTTTTCAGGCGCAAGGAAAATGTAGGACAGTGCCCTGTAGAGCTGGTTTCATCTTGCAGCGAAGCTGTTTTGCTTGTTTTTTACAATTTCATCCCAGTATCTTACACTGTTCTGCAAGAACAAGATCCCAGATGTTCTCATACTGCTGCTTGGCAATCTTGTTGATAGTCAAGTTACTCATCCTGCAGTTACTCAGCCTTGCAATAACTGCAGTTACTATCGTGCAATTCTTGTGGGGGTTTTGTTCATTTTTTAAAGTGTGAGAATCTAAGGAAAAGAGGAGAAGAAGAAGAATAAACGAATCACAGAACATTAGGGGCTGGTCAGAAAGAGTAATATAAGGCACCACATGTGATGAGGCAACAGAACATTAGGGATCGGTCAGAAAGAGTAATATGCTGAGGCAACTATTGAATCATAGAATCATTTACATTGAAAGAGACCTCCAAAATCATGAAGTCCAACCATTAACCTCACTCTACCAAGTCCACTGCTGAACTATCCTTAGGCACCACATCTAAATAACTTTTAAACACGTCCAGGGATGGTGACTCCACCACTTCCATGGGCAACCTGTTCCAATGCATGATAACCCTTTCAAGTAAGAAGATTTTCCTGCGTCCAGTGTTAAACCTCTCCTTGAAGATATTTTCTCTTATCCTTTCACTTGTTACTTGGAAGAAGAGATCAACCCCCACCTACCTACAATGCCCTTTCAGGCAGTTGTAGACAGCAATAAGTCTCCCATCACAGAATCATAGAATCATTAGGGATCAGAAGGGACCTCGAAAGATCATCTAGTCCAATCTCCCTGCCACAGCAGGAACACCTAGCATCAGCCCCCTTTAAAGCCCAAATAAAGCAGTTTCAGCTCCCTCAGCCACTCATAGAGTTTGTTCTCCAGCCTCTTCAGTAGCCCTTCTTTGGACCCAATCCAGCACCTAAATGTTTTTCTTGTATGGAGATGCCCAAAACTGAACCCAGTACTTGACATGTGGCCTCGCCAGTGTTGAGTACAAGCACTGAGGAATAAATGGCATGGGGATATTAAAGGTGAATTATGCCTGAGTAAAATAACCCAACCAAAGCATGGAACACTCACCTGTATTTGTAATAGACTGTTTTGGGATGGAGTACAAACACAAGCCAAACTCTACCCCAAGCCCATGTTTTCCTGCCAGAAGAAGAAACACTATGTACAAAAGATGAGCCAGAGGATAAGCTATCACACAAACAGAATTAATGATGTAGATGGAGATGGAAGCATTCCAAGTTCAAGTTTCATTAAGACCCAAAGTAAGGTGATAGAAGAGACACATCACAGGAATGTAATGGCACTGTTTGAATAGCAATGTGATACTCGTCATTACCAAAAGATTCAGAACACACCTCTAGGGATATTTCCCTTACTGACACAGATATAAACATAAATTTGAAGGCATTAAAAAAATCATCCCACCTTGATCTTGAGGAGATGCTACCCTTTGGGTTCATGCTTTCCTGCATCTCTGAGCTTTACTTTTCGCTTATAAAACCACTGAAGGATCTAAGTCTCTTTAGCTTGGAGAAAAGGAGACTGAGGGGTGATGTCATTAATGTTGATAAATATATGAGGAGGGGGTGTCAGGAGGATGAAGCCAGGCTCTTCTCAGTGTCATCCAATGATACGACAAGGGGCAATGGGTGTCAGCTAGAACACAGGAGGTTCCACATCATTATAAGAAGGAACTTCTTCAGGGTGAGGGTGACAGAGCACTGGAACAGGCTGCCCAGGGGGTTTGTGGTGTTTCTTTCTCTGGAGACATTTAAAACCAACCCGGATATGTTCCTGTGCAACTGGATCTAGGTTATCCTGCTGTGGCATTGAGATTGGACTAGATGATCTTTCAAGGTCCCTTCCAGTCCCTGATGCTCTGTGATGCTGTGGTACTGTAATACACTCTCTTACTGAAAAGGCACTGCACAGGAAAGAAAGCACGTACACAGAAAGGAGGACACAAACTAAGGATCTGGGTGCACAGGTGAAAACACAACTCCCCATTGTCCAAACAAGACAGCTTCAACCAAACATATTTTATGTGAAGATCCTTTTATCCCTTACAAAACCAAACCAAACAAACTTACAAAACAAAACAAAAACAAACTTAGCTGAATTTCACTGGCAAGCTGCCATTTAAAAGCACCACAGGAAAAAAAGTTGAAGGTGAAGTGTGCCCTTCCCCAGCTAAATACCATTTTCTTCCTGGCATAACCACACAAGAAAAATGAATGTCGCTTCTAGTTTGACATTGACTGGCATGTTTGTATTTACAGAAGGGGATTAAAAGTCCCGCTTATTCTCTTTTTCTGCTCGTCCTCCATCCCCCACAACATCTCACCTTCAACTTCTTGCCACTAATTGTGGGTTGCCTGCAAATTCTTTGTACTCTGATTTTTTGGAAAAAAAAAGAAAAACTGTGAGAGAAGAATCATAGAATCATTAGACTTTGGAAGGGACCTCGAAAGATCATCCAATCCAATCCTCCTGCCACAGCAGGATCACCTAAACCAAGTCACACAGGAACATGTTCAGACTCTCCACTGCAGCCTGCAAGTAAAGCAAAGTCCCATCTCTGCTTCTTGTCCTATTCTCTTCCACCTTCAGTGTACTTCATCCCTCCGGTCTTGTGCCTTGTGCATCCCATCTTCATTTGATTCCTCTTCCCAGCTCTCAGGTCGGCATAAGCTGCTGCTTCCCACTGAACGGAACTGTAGCCTTCTTTCCTGGAAACATTGCTCCAAATAGTTATTTTCCTAACGCAGTGGTTTGGCCCTGCCTGGGATCAGGTGCTCACCAGAGCCACTCTTAAATGTGCAAGGAAGGTGGATCAAGACAACAACAGTTTAATAAAGCAGAAAAGCTACACAAAGAAACACGGGCAAATATTAAAGGTTATTCTCTACCTCCCATGAGCAGACAGCGTTTAGCTGCTGTTTTAGGAAGGGCCTGATACTGTGTCACTGCAGAAGATAAAACACCATTAAAAAATGCCCACAGTCCCTTCCTTCTTTTCCCTCACTTTTCTGTCTGGGCTGACGTCATGTGGTCTGGAATAGTCCTTTGGTCAGTTTAGGTTAGCTGGCCCAGCCCAGCCCTCGGCCCTCCTCAGCTGGGAAGAACATTAGGAAAGAAATAAATAAACAAAAATACCCCCAGGATCTTTGCAGATTCAGAGAGTGCTGTGCTGGCAGGAGCTCAGCAGATACAGAGAGTGCTGTGCTGGCACCTGGCTAGCAGGCTCCAAGCAGTGCTACCTGCCTCACAAGCATGAAGTCGTAGCAGGTTTCAGCAAGTGTAAAGTGTATAATACTAGACAGAAAGCACTGTGTTGTCGTTTGAAATGCTCTATTTCTTGCCCGAGCCATTGGGAGGCTGCTGGGGCACCTTGTGCACCTTGACTTGCAATCCCAAGCTGAGTTTCTGCGGCTCTGCGAACAGAAACAAAGGGGTTGGAGGTACTAGTTCAGGTTTCCAACTCCTCCCTATAAGGGTCTGGAGATCGCAATTCAACCCCGTTGTGTAAGTATGTGATTAATCTCTGCATGTCCTTGTCAGGGGCTTACATGTGGGGTGAATTAAACGTGTCTTGTTGTTTTTTTCCCCAAATTGAGGTAGTTTGGGGTTTTTTACCTGCAATTTATAAGTGGTTTCCGAACCCTTCTTGTTTTGTTTTGTTTTGGTTTTGGTTTCCCTCCATTAGAACCTTATCCAAATTAATTGGTTAATTTTGCCTCAGGATAAGCCTCCTGACACCTGACAAAGAAAAGCATCATGATCACCTTCATCACTCATCACTCATCATTGTTTTCACCTACAGTACTGAAGTGCCTCCAGAGGCTAATAACTGGAGAGAATTTTTGCTTTCTCTTTCCTTACTCCTTCTCCCTGATTTTTACTCCTAGCTCAGAACTGCATTTCTCTGCTTTAGTGTATGCTACCAACTACAGTAACATCTTTTCTTACATAAGCCTGCCTCAATATCCTTTGAACAGCAGTAATATTTATAGAGACTACAGTCTTTGCTAGTTTGGGGCATTTTATTCTGAACATTTTTTATCGTCCTAATCTGAAATAAAACAGCAATGATGGCAGTGTGTCATTGCATTACCTCTGTGCACTTAAGCTGAACAGAAGCTCAAATATTTTCAGCGTGATATGGCTTCTGAGCAGTGCGACACTTCTTTTAGCTGCCCCCTGCCATGTGGTAGCTGCCATGAGAATCGTTTTGATGTTTCTGGTTTCCTTCTGATAGCAGAAGAAGCTGAGCGTACCCTAAGGCATTAGCCTGCCTTTGAAGCAGCAATTTATGCTGGAGCCACCCATCCATCCATCCACACACACATACACATTCTCCAGTACATTAGTTATTGCTGTTTAAAAGCAAGTTGTGATAAAGCCTTTTCCCTGCCAGGGTCTACTTACCAGAAATCTCCGTTTCGGGGGCAGAGTGATGGCAGAAGATTTCTCTTTCGCTGTCGGGTGTTGTCACATTGCAGATGTCACTGCCGCAACATCTGTGGTCTCGCTCACTAGGAGAAGTGCTTGAAATTCACTAGTTAACAGAAATCACAACAACTGCAAAGGCTGAACTGATCTGATGTACTAATAATATGAGGACATTTGAATTTCCTTTGGTGTCAGATACTTTTCTAAACCATCTAAATGGAATCCCTGCTGCCATGAGAAAAATCCAGATGCCATTTTTGGAGTCTCCCTCTCTGGAGACGTTTAAAAACTGCCTGGGTATGTTCGTGTGCAACTTGGTTTAGGTGATCCTGCTGTGGTAGAAGGATTGGACTGGATCATCTTTCGAGGTCCTTTCCAATCCCTGATGTTCTAAGATTCAAGGAAGTAGGAAGCAAATGTGCTTTCCCTTTATATTCAGAAGGGACATGGTGATTATCCAGCTGCCTCGGTCTGATTTTGCCACCATTTTATAGCCTGCTATTGATACCCTGATATGCTCCAGCTTTCATAAACATTCCCAGCCCTTGATGCCGCCTGTTGGGGTTAATATTGGTATCGTCTTACAGCTATAGCCGCTTTTTACTCATTTCTTTATTCTTATTCTATCAGAGAGACAGATGAACTTGTATGCAAGTCAGGCTCGCAGTCACTTCCTCTTAAAAGTAAATAGAGATGCTGCATTCGAGATTGACAAGAAAGCCGATGCAGTAAAACATTATGTTTTCTGTGCCTCAATTTCAATTCATTCTTCCTGTAGAGCTAGATCAGAACTGGAGAAGTGTCCCTTTTTAAGTGCCAAACTTCAGGAAGATGATTCAAATTTTAACATAAAACGTTAATGAGCAGTGATGCCTCTTTCCTCTCTTTATGCTTCCCAAAATCTTTCTCGTACTTCGCTTTTACAGGAGTCTTACTATTTCTGCAGTTCATTTTCCCTTCCCTTTAAATTTAAATCCAATGATCTACCATGCCCTGGCGAGATTGCATCTGGAATACTGTGTCCAGTTCTGGGCCACTCAGCTCCAGAAGGACACAGAACTGCTGGAGACAGTCTGGCACAGAGCCACAAGGATGATGAGGGGAGTAGAACATCTCCCCTTATGAGGAAAGGCTGAGGGAGCTGGGTCTCTTTAGCTTGGAAAAAAGGAGACTGAGGGGTAACGTCATTAATGTTGATAAATATGTGAAGGGCAGGTGTCAGGAGGATGGAGCCAGGCTCTGCTCAGTGTTTTCTAGGAATAGGACAAGGGGCAATGTGTGTGAGCTGGAACATAGGAGGTTCTACATCAATATGAGAAGGAACTTCTTCCCACTGAGGGTGACAGAGCACTGGAACAGGTTGCCCAGGGGGGGTTGTGGAGTCTTCCTCTCTGGAGACGTTTAAAACCCACCTGGATGTGTTCCTGTGTGACTTGGTCTAGGTGATCCTGCTGTGACAGGGGGATTGGACTGGATGATCTTTTGAGGTCCCTTCCAATCCCTAATGTGATTCTGTGATTCAAATTTTACATAAAATGTTAATGAGCAGTGATGCCTCTTTCCTCTCTTTACATTTCTCAGAATATTTCTCATACTTCATTTTTCCTTGAGCCTTACTACTTTTGCATTTCATCCTCTCTTCCCTTTGAATTTAAATCCAATGATTTTTGCAATGTCTTTAATAGATGGTTGATGAAGTACTGGTGTGAGTTTTGATGCCATCTGCTTGTTAGAGTAAGAAACACATTGAGTCTCCTCTGGAGACATTTAAAACCCTCCTGGATGTGTTCCTATGCGACTTGGTCTAGGTGGTCCTGCTGTGGCACGCGGATTAGACTGGATGATTTTTTGAGGTCCCTTCTGATCCCTAATAAGTATATGGTCCTATGAAATAAAATATGAGCAGACAAAAAGTACCAAAAGTATCATAACAGTTGGTGTCGTTTCCAGGAAAGTGTTAGGATCTGAAAGTGGCAGCAGCCTTTTTATAAAGGGAAGTAGCTATTTTCACAATTTCCTTACTTTCCACTGGTTGCATTTATTTCAGGGTTGCTGTTTCTCAGGGATCTTGTTTATATATACATGCAAGAGTAAAGAAATTTTATTCCTGCTTCTAAATGTCATGAGCTAGGAACAAACACCCAAATATTTGCTGACTTACAAGCTGCAATTTCAGTCTTGGCTATTGCTTGTCACCCAGGCCACATATCCAGCATTCTTCATTATGCAGTGATCAATGCCCTGAATCCCACAATAGGTCACCCACAAATTAATTTTGCATTTAAATTACAAAACACAGAGAAATATGCCTGGTGCCTAAATAGCTAGCATTCATAAAACAGGTGTGATCCACACGCGGCGTCACAGAGTTCACACTGATGGCTGACACCATGCAAGTGACAACATCACAAATGAGGAAAGCGAGATGACAGTGAGTGACAGGTTTATTTTGCAATAATTTAGCTTGCTCAGTATTGAAGTTTTTTTCATATAAGCAAATTCTGAGCAGGCAGAATCATAACATCATAGAATCATTAGGGATTGGAAGGGACCTCGAAAGATTAACTAGTTCAATCCCCCTGCCACAACAGGATCACCTAGACCAAGTTGCACAGGAACACATCCAGGCACAGTTTAAATGTCTCCAGTGAAAAAGACTCCACAACCCCCCTGGGCAGCCCCTTCCAGGGCTCTGTCACCCTCACTGTGAAGAAGTACATTTTCATATTGATTTGGAACCTCCCATGTTCCAGCTCACACACACTGCCCCTTGTCCTATCACTAGATGACACTGAGCGGAGCCTGGCTCCATCCTCCTGACACCCACCCTTCACATATTTCTAAACAGTTTACTTGTAGGAAATATGTTGGTTATGAAATGTTTCTATCATTTCCAACATTTCATTAGCACTTCCCTAATATCTCTACTTGCTATTTTTTCCCCTAAAGCTTCAAATAGGAGCTGCCTTCAAGTGTTTGATAAAATTCTAATCGCACAGGAATTTGTACTGCAAATGTCACGCAATAAGATCAGTCCATTAAAAGAAGTCTAATTAAAGACACCAGAAAGAAATTACCTGAGGGTAGGAAGAGCAGTTAGTGGATGTTTCTTGTCAGAAGTTGTGAAATGTGTTTTACCAAAGGGATTAAGCATGTCCATTGAACCCATCACATCATGCGAACATTCATTATTTGTCAGTTCCTCTCATCAAGAGGAAAAATATTTCCCCATTTCTCATAGTTATGAAGCTGCTCCTCCTTTGGCAACACAGGCTTAGAAGTTCTGAGAGGCCTGTTTCATACATCCCTAGTGCCCACAGGACAGCCTCGTCTCTGCTCACCCCCACCCTTCACAGGCAATCTCACAGACTTCCTCAGCAAGGAGGATAGAATGAAGAGCCTTTCTTAGTGGCAAGGTGCTGTACTCACCACTGGCACATGCCTCCCATGCTATGCCAGGACTCTGGAAGACAACTTGATCGTCTGCCCAAGCCACTAAACCACTTGCTATTTGTAACTTGGCTGATCATGAAGTGCTTCAAAGAGGGCAGCATGGGTTGGCTACTATCATGTTTTGAAAGAAGCTAATTTCTCAAGGGCTGCTTCCAAAAACATCTTCAGGCCTGTGTATCCAAAACACGGAGATTTCCTGAAGTCCTGAATCACCTCCTTACATTCACAATTAAGTTTTGGATAACATATAAATAACTGTATTTATGTACCCTTTCTTCTTCAGGGTTTTGGGTTCATCATGACATGTTTTCTTCTGCATAACCAAGGCACAGGACATCTTGTTGGGTTCTGGGCAGAGTTCTAGGAGACGAAGCCCTGGGCACGTCCAATCCTAATATTGTTGTCATCAGCACCAGTTTCCTCACTTGACTTCAAGAGCATCTGGTGATTGCCTATGACAACAGGACTGCACTCAAAAGTGTTGGGATGGTGAGCTGCTCAGAAAATGAATGAGGAGGACCTGTAAAGGACATCCTAGCTTTTGTGAGCAGGAAGATACAAGAACAGCAGAGGTCAAGCTCCTCACAGGGATCTTTCAAGTTCCCTTCCAATCCCTAATGTTCTGTGATTCTTTACGATTCTGTGACCTTGAAAGATCATCTAGCCCAATCCCCCGACCAGAACAGGATCACCTACTGTAGCCATCAAACTCATCACAGACTCACAAAACACTAGGGATTAGAAGGGACCTCGAAAGATCGTCCAGTCCAATCCCCCTGCCGCAGCAGGATCACCTAGACCAAGTCACACAGGAACATATCCAGGCGGGTTTTAAATGTCTCCAGAGAAGGAGACTCCACAACCCCACTGGGCAGCCCATAGCTCATATATGTATTGTGGGATGGCAAATCAACACAGAAGACTGTATGTTTCCAGACACTGGAGGTTGTCGAGACAATTCTGGACAAATATGATCACAATTAAGATAAAGCAGAAACGGAAATTCTGTTTCCATTGAAACAGTAAACTGATAAGAATTCAAGTTTTTACATTACAATCTAAGTCTCACGAGGAACCCTCATGTTTAATTTTATGTATGATGTAGAGACAAAGTTTATGAATGGGTATCTATTAATCTTTCAGAGAGATTTGTTAATAATTTTGGAATGCCCAGTGGAAAACGATAGATCATGGCAATTAAGATTGGGATAAATTAATCTTGCGGCTGTTCTATGTTAGTTGGTTTTGATGCTCGGTTTTTAAATTTGGGGTGACGGCAGCAAGTAGGTAATGTCACAGCACAGCTAGAAACCCTCGGCGATTACATATTGCTTTTAATGTCATTTGCAGCGAGTGCAATCATTACATTTGATTTCTGGTTCCTGGTCCTCCTGGAGTCAACCTCTTGTACTAGCTGATTCATCATCAAAGCTATCTGCAGGCATTGCAGAGACTCCTGAAACTCCAGAATACTGATTTATAACTGAGCTCTAGGAATCCAAGGAATATTAAGCAACAGCTAGTAATCCAAGGAATTAGGAGTATCTGCGCTGGACACAGTATGGCTCCTAAATATGTTTCTAGACAATTCCAGGGACTGAATCCCTGCAGTCATAACCCCTCCTAGAGCTGGGACAAACATTGAGGCTTTGCATGCAGTAGCAATGGTAACTTAATTCTACAGCTGAGAGAAAGGCATCGTGACAGAGTTGTTCTATTTCTAGTCACAACTCCAACAATGAAGGCAAGCCTGGTTTTGTTTCGCCTGTTGTGCTAACACATATGCAAAAGCTGGCAGTGGCAGGTCATCTCCCGACAGCTTTCAAGAAAGCTTGCTTCACATGAGACTAAAAATAAACAGCCTCTCCCCACTCTCTTATTTTGCATCTCTTTTTCCTTTTCACTTATTTCCGCATTGCATCCTCTTAATAATTCTAAGCAGCAGACATACTTCAGCAAAGAATATATAGCATCAGAAATTACAAGCCAATGTCCCCAAGCAACATTAGAGTTGAAAAATAGTCACCAGTAAGGATAATCCATTACATTTCCAGAAGACATTATTTGTGATCCATTTTCTTTGCAGTACCCCATGATTTTTTTCATGTATAGTAAGACCTGCTTGTTGATATATAATATTCCCAAGCCAGAAGCAATTTTACAGCCCAAGGAGTATTAAACTTGGAATTAAAAAAAAAGTCTTCCTCAAGGTCCATTAGCACCAAATACTTCCTGTCTTGATGGTTAGGAACAAAATGCTCTTTGAATCTCTCCTCAATGAGCTTTCAACACGTGTGGCATCAAAACCATGCACACCTATTGCTATTTGGTGATGTGGGTATTACATGGCTACAGAGCAATAGGGAAAATAAATGAGGTTTGAAAAAGGCTGAAAAAATGGCTCTGAGCATAAAATTACATGAAAAAAAAAGGGGAGGGGGATGTTCAGAGTCTCAAGTGTTCGGATTCTTTTCAGATTGTTCTTTAATTATTCACAGAAACACAGAACATCAAGAGCTCAGTCTCTTGAGCTTGGAGAAGAGGACCCTGAGGGGGGACCTCATTAATGTTGATAAAGATGTTAAGGGTGCATGTCGGGGGATGGAGCCAGGCTCTTCTCAATGTCTTCTAGTGACAGGATGAGGGGCAATGAGTGTGAGCTGGAACATAGGAGGGTCCACATCAATATGAGAGGGACCCTCTTCACAGTGAGGGTGACAGGAGCACTGGAACAGGCTTCCCAGAGGAGTTGTGGCGTCTCCTTCTCTGGAGATGTTTAAAATGCACCTGGATGTGTTCCTGTGCAACTTGGTCTAGGTGATCCTGCTGTGGCAGGGATTGAACTATATGATCTTTTGAGGTCCCTTCCAATCCCTAATGAATCTATGATTCTATGATAATCCAGTCCAATCTCCCTGCTGCAGCAGGATCCCCTAGACCCACTCACACAGGAAGATGGCCATGTGAGTTTTAAATGTCTCTGGAGAAGGAGACTGCACAACTCTCCTGGGCAGCACCTTGCAGTGCTCTGTCACCCTCATTGGGAAGAATTTCCTTCTCATATTGATGTGGAACCTCCTCTGTTCTAGCTCACACCCAGTAAGGATGAGTGACCAGTATCAGCAGGGAACCCAGAACTAAAACGTGTGGATGGGTAAAAATGATAAGCAGTTGTAAATCCTACAAACTTCTGAAGGCAGAATATGCTACATCAGCAATAATGTGCTAAATAATAACTGTGCCATCCTATGGCAGTGTTTTGGTAGCTTCTGCTTTATGTACATTTCTGTGCGCGTATACACAGAGATATCTGCTGCTATTTGAGTTTGGCACATATAGTCAATAGCATCTTGAGAGCTTTTTAGTAGCAGTTTAATTACTTTTGCCTTTTATAATCTCACTACTTGATAATTAATAAAAGCCAAGTGTGCTGTTGGCTGACTTTAGTTTGGCTTTTTCCACACATAACCCTTACTCTGTGGTAACTCTATCCTTGTCTAACCAACGCATGTTTTGATAAATTTGTAAAATCTAGGGGATTCTGCTCTGGCAGGGCGATTGGACTAGATGATCTTTCAAGGTCCCTTCCAATCCCTAATCGTAGAGTCAGAGAGCCACAGAGTGAGTCAGAGAGCCATAGAGTGAGTCAGAGGCAAAGAGTCATAGAGTCATAAGGGATTGGAAGTGACCTCAAAAAATCATCCAGTCCAATCCCCCTGCCACAGCAGGATCCCCTAGACCACATCCAGGCAGGTTTTAAACATCTCCAGAGAAGGAGATTCCACTAATGCTCTGTGATTCTATGAAAATATGAGAAATTAGTGTCTAGATCACTCTGGCAGTAAGCAGTGGGTTATTACTTTACTGACAAATGGTCTGCTGTTTGAGAAATCTTAATTTCTTGACTAAACCAGCAGGCTACTTAAAGACAAGCCAACCTAAAGGGGAATCCTTATAAAATTTTAGGGCTAAATTCTCACTAATTGCATCACTTAAAGCAAAACCACCATGTTGAAGTGTAGAGACTATAGAACTAAGCTTTGTCCATTAGTGCTCATTTGAAGTAAATGCAGTCGAGGATCTCAGGCATCCTCATTAAAAAATAATGATGGGACCACTCCATTTAAGTGAGTAGAATGTTATTTTCATTTGATTTGATTTTTGTTAAGGAGAAGCCTTGGCTTTGCCCGGTAGAATACTGAAGTGCCAGAGGCTGTGAAGATCACAGAATCATAGAATCACTAGGACCTCGAAAGATCATCTAGTTCAATCCCCCTGCCAACAGCAGGATCCCCTAGACCAAGTCGCACAGGAACACATCTGGGCAGGTTTTAAATTACTCACTGAAAAGTTGTAAGTATTTACAGCTTTAAAGAAGCTCTTCCTGATGCTCTAGGCTAGTGTATCGCAGCAGCAAAAGCCTGAAAAATTAATACTTTGATTTTTACAACACTATTTATTCAGTATCAGGAAAAAATAGTGTCATTATTTCTCCTCAAGACAACAACAAACAGCTAATCTGGCAAATTTTAGACACTGCTTTAGTATTTCTTAGGCTTTTATTTTGTTTGTCCTCTTAAGAATTGGAAAGAAATACAAAGTCTAAGAAATGAGAAGGAGATTGATTAACCAGGGGGCTTTTTTATCATTGAGCAAGAAGCCATTTTGCTTTGCATCTTAGTTAGAACAAGGGATGCATTTGCTTAGAGTGCTCCAAGGACATCTCAGCTCCTTGAAGGCAATTACATTTATATTTGTTTAAATGATATGAGCAGTAAAAATGCTGCTTTACTTGCCAGTTCTGTGAAATAACACGTAACAGATGCTTCAGAGCCAATTGTCCTTTTTCTTTGAGGGAAATAAGTATGTTTTTGTTTCATGTGTTTACAAAGACACACAACACCCAGGAGGTGTATCCTGTAACTGTTTCCTTGTACTAAATTTATCAGGTTGTCTAGGTTACATCAGGGCTACCAAGATATTTTTGGGGTGTTTTTCTTTTAATTGCTGTAGGAAACACACAAAGAAGTAAAGCACAGTGAGAACCAATGCAGATGAGCTTGAAGCACTGATCGTGCAATTAACACTTGAATAACAGCTGATTTTTTGCTGAATTCATTTATCAAAGATCAAAAGAAGTCGTGGGTACAGGGAATCGTGTGCTTACCTCTCCCGCTGCATGCCAACCACTTTATCCCATAAATATGTCGACTCAAATAAGCCCGATTCGAGCTCTCCTTGCTAGCAATGCAGCTGCATGGAGGTGATATCCCTTGAGCTGGGACACCTCTCAATATTGCTCCTTGAAGCAACAAGGTCTTTTATTAGTGATAGATGAATGGATGAACCCAACTTAAGTTTGTCCTGGATGGCAAGCGCACAACAGGCAACTATCCCCTTGAGCAGGGACACCTCTCAGCGTTAAACTAGATTAGGTTATAATCTGAGACTTAATACACTGTATGCTTAACTGTACTTAGCATGAGTAGCTAGATTTGTTCAAGTCTTAGGTCACAATCTTTCACCCAGATTTACTAATATGTAGTAGCTTCAGCAAAACAGGGCTTCCTGAGTCAGCACAAGCCAGAAGATAAGTAGGCTACAACCATCGAGAGCAGCTGCGACAAGACAACAATCTGTTTGGAGAGAGCAAACGAATCCAAAAAGGAGTCAGAAGATCTCAGATCAGAATCATAGAATCATAGAATCATTAGGGATTGGAAGGGACCTCAAAAGATCATCCAGTCCAATCCTCCCACCACAGCAGGATCACCTAGACCAAGAATGGAAGACTCATGAGAAAAGTGTGAACAATGAGTAAGGAGTGGGTAGGTAGTCTGTGAGAGTATAATCACCCGCAGATTTCTTTGCTCAACATCCCTCTCTGGAGGTGCGCATCTCAATTGATCCTGCTGCTGTACCACTCTATTAAACTACCGTGAGCCGGATTTGGGTTTTTAATGTCTTCTTCTTACTGAGGGTGCTCTTGTATTGAAGTTCATATTCGAAGTTTGTTGAGGTAGTTATCGTTTTGACCACCGAAATGCATCAGATATAGTACTGGCCAAATACTGGAGACAGAATCACTTAAAGATAGATGTGAGTCTGTTCTTTAGAATACTTACCAACACTTGTGGTCCGTAGTTTTCCATTTAGTATCATTGGGACAACTCTTACTTCCTTGGCTATAGTTGCTTATGCCAAGGGAAATTTATTAGCACGCATTAATCTCCTACATCTCTTCTGCATAGCTTAGCTGTAGCTGCATCTCCTCATTTATATTTATTACCTGCTCCATTTATATAAGGTGAAGTATTGTGTTCATGGAGTCCTCTCCTTGAATACTAATTGCTTACCATATTTTAGGCACTTATGCTTTTCAGTATCTAACTTAAAATAACTGAGAAGAAAGTTTCTTCATTTGCTTGCCGCTTTATCATTTAGAAGAGGATGCTGAGCCAGAAGATTACTCCAGACCCCATCTGTGGTCTAAGGTAACCCTTCCTTCCCTGAAGATTGAAAAGAGTCAGAAGAGGAAAAGACCTGGAAAATCTCCTCCTGGGATCTGTGGACATTGATTAACCCAGTGTCAGAAAGCCATTATTTGTTATAATTTGAGTGCAAACAGAAGGTGATCAGTGCTATTACCTTTTGTATTCTTCATTATTAATGAGAAAGATATTAACCTCTCCCATCGGCAGGGTGAAATCCTACCACCTGTACACCTACATCTCTGCAAGTCGTAAAACCATTGCTTTTATTCCCACTTCATATAGGCAATTCTCATTACATTTTAAATTCTGATTCATTCTACCACTGAAATTAGCATTTATATAGCTGACCCACATTTTTGGGACATTCTAAAACCATGCAGTCAATGAATAACCAATCTATAGGTATTATTCTAAGCCACTGTAAAATTTAACCAACCAAATAGGAATTTGTTTCAAATGCCACTCTTTCTTTACTTTGCTTAAAGACATGTTGTACACATTTCTTTATGTGCTCCCTAGTGAAAATCAATCAATTTGGAAGGGCTTCCTCCAATAGAGGCGATTGGGGCTAGGAGACTGCTCCACTATGAATAATCCTGTGTGTGACTTTTTTTCCCCCAGCGGATTCCATACTGGTTACTTACATATAGAATAAAGAGAGAGTAGAACTGACTTCAAAGGAAACACTTTTCTCAACTCTTCTAGGTTTGGACGACTGAGGAAAAGGGATGGGCACAGCACTACTAGATTACAAAAGAGGATGTGCTAGATGCCTATTTAACGACTTGGTACCGGCATATGATGACTCACTGCAAGATTTTAATCACATGAGAAAATAAAATTTGAAATGATGAGGAGAAACAGCAGAAGTTGCCTTTCAAAACACATGTGGAACCCTTGTACTTCTTCCCATGGGGGTTCTTTCTAACCTCTCTGCAGATCCTGTTCATTTTGGTCATAGTAATTTACTTTTAAATTTCAACATTAGATGCAACTTTTAATTAATAATCTTGGATACTGAATCAGCTCCGTAGCACGTACCTGGGTCCCAGATCTAAAGCATGAGGAGAATTATATCCCATATGGAATAACTTGAACTAGGAGAGGAATAAGGAAGTACCATGCAGCTTTTCTCCCCTGTACCAGAACTTTCTTGATGATTTCCATGGAGTGGACATATGTGAGTCACCATCTCCCTTTATATCAAATATTTGTCTTTTTCACAAGGTCAAAAGCGGTATCAGATTCCCTGGGTGAGTTTCCACCCCTTCTTTGGGAAGAGTACTCTGATACTGAGGGGTGAAGCCACAAAGCTTGTGGCCACTCTTGCCACAGTGAGAATGGCCTCAACAGTGACAGGACGGACGCGGAGTCAATGTTACCAAAGGCAGCAGGACATCACAAGACAGCAGTCAGAGATGCTGTGCTGATTCTTGCTGTGCTGATGGCAGGCTGGTAACTCTCTAATGATACGGACACAAGGGTGCACATCGACAGGGTACCCATTAAAGAAAGTAATGGTGATACTTCAAGCACCCTGCAGTCTGTCATCGTATAGATAAACGACCAGATATGGTGGCTGACAGATGGTGAATGACGCTCATCTAATTGAATAGTACATTTGAAGCCTGCTGAGAATGTTAGAGCAGCAATTTCAGCATTTCATTCTGTTTTGAGGAACAATGAATGATTAGGGTTTTTTTCATGAATTTCACATTTGCCATCACATTTTTCACAGGAATATTATAGATGCCACCATGCGCAAGGCACAGTTGTTAGTTCTTTGTAACGTAACGTAACGTAACTCTCTAAAGAGAACGAAGAAATGCCTTTTTTCAAAATCCCATCACAGTGTCCTGAGGAAGGATAAATTTCTCCAATGATCACTGTTCTTAGCATAACATAGAAATAAATTAAAACGTATTTAAATTAATGCTGCAGTTCTTACAAGATAACTCATTTCCTGTTTCACCCAAACACTCTGTCAACCATTTCAATAAAACAGAAAAAGAAAAAAGCCAGCAAAGGCCTAATCAACAAGAGAAATTGTACCATCCGTTTTGCTTAGGGCAGCTGAACAAATCGATACCGCTTCATCAAAGATGCTTGGATCTAAGTGTCTTTTAGATTAAGTGCATTATAAACGCTGAAATGCTTGCTTAAATAAACTCTTCAAATGATTCCATGTTGTCCCTAAGAAATTATTTATGCAATTGCAGTAGGCAAGTGGAAAATGCAGATCACAGACTCAGAAGGGATTTCATAGAATCATAGAATCATTAGGGATTGGAAGGGACTTTGAATGATCAGCTAGTCCAATCCCCCTGCCAGAGCAGAACCACCTAGACCAAGTCGCAGAGGAACATATCAGAAGGGATTTCATAGAATCATACAAGCATTAGGGATTGGAAGGTAACTGGAAAGATCATCCAGCCCAATCTCCCTGCCACAGGAGGATGACCTAGACCAAGTTGCACAGGAACACATCCAAGTGGGTTTTAAACATCTCCAGAGAAGGAGACTCCACAACCCCACTGGTCAGCCCATTCCAATGCTCCATCACCATCACTGTGAAGTTCCTTCTCATATTGATGTGGAACCTCCTCTGTTCCAGCTCACACCTATTGCCCCTTGTTCTATCATTAGAAGACACTGAGAAGAGCTTGGCTCCATTCTTCTGACATCCACCCTTCACAGATTTATAGACATTAATGAGGTCACCCATGTGGTCAAAGAAACAGAAAATGGCTGATCATACTGAAGGCTGAGAAAAGTCATAGAATCATTGAATTATTGAGAATCATAGAATCACTGAGGGTGGAAAAAGACTCTTGGGATCATCAAATCCAACAATCAAACCTATTCTACATGTTCACCCCTAAACCAGATCCCTCAACACTACATCCAGTCCAATCCCTCTGCCACAGAAGCCTTTCTTAAATGAAACTACCATCATGCAGAGAAAGAGAATCTGGCATTCAGCTTGTAATTGAGGGCCTGCGCAAGGAGAACACAAGGACCACAATCAGAACAACTTGGAGTTTTTGCCTGGGTAGTTAACTTTCTTTTTGGCAACATTCATGTCCCATTGATTTTCAGCTCTTAAGTCTTGCAGACTTTATCTGTTTGCCAAGAGTTTTCATAGAATCATAGAATCATTACGGATTGGAAGGGACCTCGAAAGATCATCTAGTCCAATCCCTCGACACAGCAGCAGGATCACCTAAACCAAGTCACACAGGAACCTATCCAGGCGGGTCTTAAACGTCTCCAGTGAAGAGACACAACCTCCCTGGGCAGCCTGTTCCACTGCTCCATCACCCTCACTGGGAAGAAGTTCCTTCTCATATTGGTGTGGAACCTCCTCTGTTCCAGCTTACAACCATTGCCCCTCGTCCTATCACTACTTGACACTGAGAAGAGCCTGGCTCCATCCTCCTGACACCCACCCCTCAAATATTTGTAGACATTAATGAGGTCACCCCTCAGTCTCATCTTCTCTAAGCTCAAGAGACCCAGCTCCCTCAGCCTCTCCTCGTAAGGGAGGTGCTCCACCTCTTTTATCATCTTCATTGCCCTATGCTGAACTCTCTCCAGAAGCTGCTTTATTTCCAGATAATGTTCCATAGATCAGAAACACCACCTGACTTGTATGTTCCTCCAGTGTCATTGGGTAAGGAGTACAGTCAGCTGGGGCAAAGGAAGTTAGAGTTTTCCTCCCTCCTTATGAGAAAAGGAGGAAGTAGAAATGTAAAGAAGAAAATAAACTAATAACATCTCCAGCACTCACACAACCAAACAGCCACAGTTTCAATAGTATGAAACAGTAGGAAAACATGTTTTCCAGCATAGAGCAACGAGGGTGATGAAGGAAGTGGAACCACCTCCCTTCTGAGGAGACTAAGGGGTGACCTCATTAATGTCTATAAATATTTGAAGGGTGGGTGTCAGGAGGAAGGAGCCAGGCTCTTCTCAGTGTCATCTAGTGATAGGACAAGGGGCAATGGGTGTGAGCTGAAACATAGGAGGTTCCCATAAATATCAGAAGGAACTTCTTCACCATGAGGGTGACAGAGCACTGGAACAAGCTGCCCAGAGGAGTTGTGGAGTCTCCTTTTCTGGAGATATTTAAAATGTGCCTGGATATGTTCCTGTGCGACTTGGTCTAGGTGGTCCTACAGTGGCAGGGGGATTGGACTACATGATATTTTGAGGTCCCTTCCAATCCCTAATGACTCTATGATTCTATGATAAGTGTCAACAGCCCTATTCCATGTATCTGCTTGCTTGCTTCAGTCACATCATGCCAATTTCTTATCTGTGATGAGATGGCAATAATTTTAGGAATAAAGCAACCCAATTAAAGAACAGCAAATGTCAGATAGGATAATGCATTCTCTACAGATTTCTGATCAGTGATTTACGGTCAGCAAACTCACGGACATGCAGGAATTAATGGATATTTTATGATTTGCCAATATCTACCTAAGCTGTCATAAATAACCACATAAATTGTACTGAACAAAACTCATGACTTCTTTCCTTGAAAGCAATAAAAGATTGCGATTTGGAAAGCTTGTGGAGTATTTCCTACTCCTCTATCAGCTGTGCTGGTGAAGAACAGCAGATGATGAAAACCAACACGGTACATAATGATGTAAATAACGAAAGCCCCTGGCTGGTAAATGACAAATGGAGATAAATGGAGACTGATGAGTTAGGATCAGAAAATGAGACAGTGTGTGGCTTCTGAACAGAAAAAGGACACCAGGGCATTGACCTAAAAAGCTATTTGGGAACTCTTATAGACAAATACTTAAACTCTGAAACCCATTAGGTGGCTAAGCTAAGAAATATAAACAAGATACTGAGTTAAAGCTAAAAGTGCACAACATAAATCAAACTATAAACTTGTTTTAGTTAATGAAGCTTCATTCACAACACTAAATACACTAATTATCACTAAGAGACAGTATCCAAACCAACGGCTAGGCAGGACAATCTTTGAAGATGAAGGACGATGGTTATGTTTCTGAAATCCGGATTTAGATTACAGGGCAAGAAGTTTAGTGCCAAGAGTGATAAGCACATGTCAGACTCCATTTACTTGAATTCTGATGCATAATCCTGCACTCATAGAATCATAGAATCATTAGGGTTTGGAAGGAACCTCAAAAGATCATCCAATCCAATCCCCATGACACAGCAGGACCACCTAGACCAAGTCACACAGGAACATATCAGAAGAGATTTCATAGAATCATTAGGGATTGGAAGGGACCTTGAAAGATCATCTAATCCAATCCCCTGCCACAGCCGGATCACCTAGACAAAGTCACACAGGAACATAATTCAGGTGAGTTTTAAACATCTCCAGAGAAGGAGATTTCACAACTAGCATGAGTCCATTGCTCCTTGTCCTATCTGTACAAACCCTCTTGGAAAGACCTTCCCCTTCTTTAATGTAGGCCTCCACTCAGGTAATGGAAGATCAAAAGAAGGTCTCCCCAGAGTCTTCCTTTCTCCAGGCTGAAGAGCCCCAGCTCTCTCAGCCTGTGCTCATACAAGAGATGCTCCACTCCTCTGATTGTTTTAATGGCCTCCTCTTTAGTGGCCATCTTCAGAAATCCACAGCCACTTGAAGAAAAAGATAAATCTTTAGAAGGACACTTGCATAAAATCTTTGTGTGGTTGTGTGCAGTCCATGGTTTAATTGACCAAGTGAAATCATTTATACACGTCCTGAGTTTTACACTTGGATAAACCACGAATTGACTTCTATTGACTTCACGCGTGTAGTTGAAGTCAGGGATATGCAGATAAACTTTCTTCTATTCTTTATTCAAGTCCTTTTATCATTAGCTTCTCTATTTAACTGTCATTTTTAGAAACTAGATTAAAACCAGGTGACTATCATAGCAAAGCAGCTGCCTCATCCATTACTATCAGTGGAGAAATTATTTCTCCCACCTTCTCATACAAGCATCTCCTTGTGTAGCAATATTCCACGATTATGCACTATTGAGATTTAATATGACCTCTGATACTGGTTTCATCATGGAAGATCCATGGTGAGAGAAGAAAACAAGAAGGAGTAGAACACTCTGTAGACACTGGACCGAATCTCACGCTGAAATCAATGAGGTTATACGCAGTACAAATCCGATACAGAATTCAGACTATATAATTTTGAGTGATTAGGAGTCCCCAGACTTGCACGGTATCAGTCTTCTATTGATTTTGTCATTGCCTTATGACATGTGTTTTAATAGCAATTATATTTTCTGGCAAGCCTTTTTTTCTGCCTCAGCATCTAAATTGTTGCTTCTTGATTAGTCAACAGGACCAAAAAAAAAAAAAAAAAATCAATGCTCTAGACATTGCTCTTCCAAGCTTTAATTCAATTACCATCTGTGAACTAATCAAAGATTGATCTAGCTATGACAGTAAGTAGAAAGCAAGATTTTTTACATCACTGTCTTTCCTTGTCATTAAAGGTTGCACTTTATTTCATTCACCGTAAGCTTAAATCTTTATTGTGGCCAAAAAACCCAAACCCCAAACTCCTTTCAACTTCAATGTAATTTAATCAGAAACTCAGAAGGCCTTTCACATCCTATTGTCTATTTGCTGCCATTCATGCCCTGCTAGTGCAGGAGTATGTCCTACATAACCATCCAAAGTGCCTTTTTCCATTGTGATTTTAATAGACTGAAACAACAAAGAACAATCCCTTGTTCCTTGTTGTCAGAAATTACCTTCCATCATTCCAATTCTATTAGCATAGGTGTCCTCCTCACTTAATAGCTGTTCTGTCCATTCAAGTAAGACGAGAAGTTCTAGAGGGCTTTTAATGAGTAAATCCCTGAGGTTTTTGTTTCCTTGATCTTTTCTTTGATCCCATGATCTTCTTTGTCAGTGATTATAGCAACAGAGGTTACTACACATCTCTTGCTAAATGTCACGTAACTCCATCTTAAAAATGAGACAAAGAAATGTTGAGGTAAGGTGGGGTCAATCTCATAGTTACTGTCTCTATGGAAAAAAATTACTAAATGGTAATTCCACTGTTTTTAATGGCTTTGCCCAGCCCTTGGGATCTCATGGTTGAAACAAGTAAAATAATCATAATTATTAATATCCTCACTATTATGATACTAAAAAGTGAAAATTTAAACAAAATAAACAGCAGGGGAAAAAAAATCCCAAATGCCTGGGATTATAAGACCTCTCCAAAAAAAAAGTGTCTGTCCTAGGGGATGGTGTATGTGTGTGACTACATTTCCTTCCACAGAAATGATCCCTAAAGATATGTAAAGCATCAGTTAGTATTCTTTATATTAGTTACCTCTGCCTTATGCAGACTCATATCTTCCAAACAGAACTAGTAGATTATACACTATACTATACTAGGTATACTATACTAAGTATACTAGGTGTACTACACTAAGTGTACCAGGTATACTAGGTACACTAGTATATACTACACAACAGGTATGTATGTGGTAAATCACACAGTCACAGAATCACATTATGGATTGGAAGGGACTTCAAAAGATCATCCAGTCCAATCCCCCTGCCACAGCAGGATCCCCTAGATCCAGTCGCACAAGCATTAGGGATTGGAAGGTAACTGGAAAGATCATCCAGCCCAATCTCCCTGCCACAGGAGGATGACCTAGACCAAGTTGCACAGGAACACATCCAAGTGGGTTTTAAACATCTCCAGAGAAGGAGACTCCACAACACCCCTGGGCAGCCCCTTCCAGTGCTCTGTCACCTTCATTGGGAAGAAATTCCTTCTCATATTGATGTGGAACCTCCAGTGTTGCAGCTTACACCCATTGCCCCTTGACCTGTCATTGGATGCCACTGAGCAGAGCCTGGTTCCATCCTCCTGACACCCACCCCTCACATATTTGTACACATTAATGAGGTCACCCCTCAGTCTCCTTTTTTGCAAGCTCAAGAGACTCAGATGTCTCAGCCTTTCCTCATCAGGATGATGGTCCACTCCTTTCATCATCTTCATGGCTCTGTGCTGGACTGTTTCCAGCAGGTTCTAAGCCAGTTGTTTAGAAAGGGCACATCGGAAGTTGCCTTGAAACAGCAAGTCATCGAGCAGTGAGCCCTGAACTTGGATTAAATTGCCCTATTTCTTTTGTCCCATCAAATCCTAGTTCATGCCTCCCCTCTGAGCACAGGCAATCACTGAAATACTTGGTGCTTCCGAGGTTTCTATATTATACTACAACTTCAGGAAGCCACATCAGCTTTATTTAAATGTATTTAAATTAGCCTTTTGGAAAGATTTCAAGAAAAAATTCCAGGTACCTTTTCAAAAGTAGCTGGGTTTTTTTCCTTTAGTCCTTTAATTTTCTGCATAAGCTTTAACAATTTATTTTGGATTAATAAATGCTTATTTTTGCTTTGATTTCAAGAACCAAGTTATTGGATTCTTATATTAATAGTCGCAAGTTCTGACACGGAACTAGCATCTCCTGGAAAGAGCTCTCTGGCTTTACTGTGCTTGGAACGAATTTGCTTAAGCATTGCCAGGTAATTACTTTCTCCAGTTGGTATCAATACTCTTATACTAATAACCAGTTGTATTATCAAATGACCTCACCACAGTTTTCATAAATCATGTACATATTAAACTACAAGAGTATTAAGAAATTATTACATGAAGGTTATATAAAGATACACAGCATTTACAGCCTGTCTTAAAAGGCTCTTGTCATCTTAGCGCAAAGAAGAACCAGGATTTATTGTCCTGAGAGGAAGTGGGAGTCAAATAAAAGTTAACCAATGATTCTACTGTCTCTTCTTTTTTTCAAAATGCTTTTCCATGAACCAGAGGTCTTTACTTGTGAAAGGAATGGAAGCAAATTCTTACTGTAACAGTGTGTAAAACCTTAATTAGGACCTCAATACCATTGTGTTGGATTGCTCCTCAGCAGAACACCCGTACGTTGTTCTGCCCAAAGGGTATTTAAAAATCAATCTCAACCTCAGTTTTCCAGAGAAAAGTAACTCCAGTATTCCAATTCAGACGCTCCCAGACAGTCCAGCTTCTGAACAGAAGCTCTTCATTAGATGGCTTCTGAGGTGTTCACAGAAGACTGGTAGGGGTTGGAAAGGACCTCTGGAGATCATCTAGTCCAATCCCCCTGCTAGAGCAGGATCACCAAGAGAAGATCCCACAGGATCACGTACAGGTGGGTTTTGAATGCATTCAGAGTGGGAGACTCAACCTCTCTGGACAGCTTCTTCCAGTGCTGTTACCCTCACCATGAATAAGTTCCTCCTCACGCTTAAAATGAACTTCCTGTGTTACAGTTGGTGCCCACTGCCCCTTGTGGTATCCCCAAGAGTCTGTTCTCATCCTCCTAACACACATCCTTTAGACACTTACAAGCACTGATGAGGTCTCCCCTCAGCCTCCTCTTCTCCAGGCTAAACAGCCCCAGCTGTCCAGCATTCCTGACATGAATTGCCAAGGCCAGCACATCAGGCTGTCACTAACTCTGTTATCCGGCCAAGTCTTTCACAGCTTTTAGTTTACAAAGCAGTATTCTGGGATGAGAAAAGCAATGAGGAGCCATGAGAAGAGAAGCTAAGGTTGTCTTGAAGCTCATGTGTGTCAGAAAGCTCTGACTCTCTTTGCATGTTTATGTCTTGCGATTCCAGAAAAATCTCAGTAATCAATACTTGTCCTGCAACCAAACATAAATCAAACAGAGTATTAAAGCTGCAGGCAAATTGCAAAAATCTGCATCTCAGGGTCTGCACAAAGTCCGGTGTTTTGTGATCCAGAATTATACCTTCTCTGACACTGCTTTAGCCACATACCGGGACAGCAGGAACTCCCTGGAATTCTCAGACCAGTGAAGCACTTTGATAATGGAAACAGCCGAAAGACAAGAGCAGTGGTATATCCACCGTGCTGATGAGGAGCACACAGTGAGGGTGACGGAGCACTGGAACGGGCTGCC
Organism: Rhinopomastus cyanomelas; assembly: GCA_013400115.1. NCBI lineage: Eukaryota > Metazoa > Chordata > Aves > Bucerotiformes > Rhinopomastidae > Rhinopomastus > Rhinopomastus cyanomelas. Next base: position 151,873 of record VXBP01004344.1, read on the forward strand.
CAGGGGGGTTGTGGAGTCTCCTTCTCTGGAGACATTTCAAACCCACCTGGATATGTTCCTGTGTGACTTGGTCTAGGTGAACCTGCTGTGTCAGGGGGATTGGCCCGGATGAACTTTTGAGGTCCCTTCCAGTCCCTAACAATTCTATGATACAAGTCTACATTAAAAAGACTCCAAGAACAACAGAAACACCCACTTTGAAAACAAAAACTAATTAAAAGACAGTTATTTTCATACTTCAAAATAGCCCTGCACCATGGCACTCCGAGTACCTTCAAAACAAGGAGATTCCGGTGCCTTTCTGCATCGCCTGGTTCAGTACTTCAGCATTTTCATAATGAAAGATATTTTTCTTCTAGAAAAACTCTTCCTTGCTGTATCTTGCAACTGTGACCTCTTTAGTCCCCCAAAAAGACAGGTCTCAGCTCTTCCTTACATTTTAAGTAGGAGAAGACAACGATAGTCTATCCTTTCAGACCCCTTGTTCCCCCAGACTAAATAAATCCCTGTCTAGATCCTCAAAACTGCACACGGTTTGCCAGGCACAACCCAGGAAAAGGAAATGTTTATGATGCTCCACCTGCTAACTACTGGCTTGTTAACACAGCACAGCTGAGGTTAGCACTCCTTCACCCCAATGGCACAGCACTGGCTCATTCTCAAGACATTATTCTACATTTTACACCTCCACCCACTAAAAAACCCCATCTGAAGCAGTCAGTGGGATAATGGGTGGAGTTACCAAGCTCAAAGCTTAGTGCATGTTTAAGTGCTGCTTAGGATGGGATTAGATTTGAACACCTGTCTTCCTGAGCAGATATCCCCAGGCATTGATAGTCAAGGCAGGTTTAATTAAACAACTTAACTGCCACTTTACTCACAAAAATTGAGCATATTTCCAGTTACTCTACTGGAAAAAAGTTCTCTGAACAGTTTTTCCCCATTTAGGTAGGTGATAACAATTCACTCCATGGTTTCTACTCCCAGGGCTGTCTGACTAGCTGTGTGATTGGAGACAAGTGGCACTGGCACTAACCGGAGCTGAATCCTGCAGTTGCTGCTCAGGAAAATCCCATTAAAGTCAGTGGTGCAGAATCAGGTCCAGCATGAGCTTTTCAACTACACACTTTGTATACATTTCAAAGCAATTCCAGGAGTATTTGCAGTCAGTGGATATAGCCTCCATGTTAGACTTTTCAGTTATGATTTGGTTCAGATTCTCACCGGTTTTATATTTCTGTGCAATCAGCAAAAATTACTCAAATCAGAATCACAGAACATTAGGGATTGAAGTGACCTCAAAAGATCATCTAGTCCAATCCCCCTGCCACAGCAGGACCAGCTAGACCAAGTCGCAGAGGAACATACCCCGTTGGGTTTTAAACAGCATTAAGTCGTGTCATGGTTTTCCAGAGCATACGATGGTGTGCTTTTATTTTATTTATCAGAAGGAACTTCTTCCCTGTGAGGGTGATGGAGCACTCAAATAGGCTGCCAAGGGGAGATGTGGAGTCTCCTTCTCTGGAGACGTTTAAAACCTGCCTGGATGTTTTTCTGTGCGACTTCATCTAGGTGATCCTGCTGTGGCAGAAGGATTGGACTAGATGATCTCTCGAGGTCCCTTCCATTCCCTAATGATTCTATCATTTTATTCTGGCTGATATGATCAATTACTTCAATCCCTATTGACTAACTGTGTAATGTTGTCTCCAGGTTTGGGGCATTACATTTTAATAGCCAGTTGTGACCTCTGTGCTTAGTCAGTCCTTCATAAAGTACATCTTGTAGGAGAAATTCTCAGAGTTCCTTTCGTCTCAGACACAAAAAACGAGACTGTTCCTGATATATTTTTCACAATAGCCCAGCAAACTCACCTCCTGCTAGGCAGCTTATACAAATTACTACAAACATAGCGGTAAATGTTATTTTAACACTTGTTTTGGACTCCAACACAGAACCATATTACATATTTTATTAGCCCATTTACCACCCACTAAGTTATATTATTAGCTAATTCATTGAACATGATATGTGTTAGGTAGATGTGGCTACTGCTTCAAAGTGACACATCTGAGTCTGCTTTGTGCTTTAGTGAATCCACAGAATTCAAAGAATCTGTGTATTACAGAATCATGGAACATTAGGGATTGGAAGGGACCTTGAAAGATCATCTAGTCTAATCCCCCTGCCACAGGAGGACCACCTAGACCAGGTCACACAGGAGTATATCCAGGTGGATTTTAAAGGTCTCCAAAGAAGGAGACTCCACAACTCCGCCCCTTCCAGTGCTTTGTCAGTGCTGTGAAGAAGTTCCTTCTCATATTGATGTGGAACCTCCTATGTTCCAGCTCACACCCATTGCCCTTGTCCTATCATTAGAGGACACTGAGCAGAGCCTGGCTCCATCCTCCTGACACCGACCCTTCACATATTTATAAAGATTAATGAGGTCACCCTTCAGTCTCCTGTTCTCCAATCTCAACAGACCCAGCTCCTTCAGTGGTTTTATAAGTGAAAAGTAAAGCTCAGAGATGCAGGAAAGCATGAGCCCAAAGGGTAGCATCTGCTTCTGTCACTCTCACACATAATATCTTATTACAATTAGTAATTGATTTCTCATTGCCATTGTTCAATGGAACTGATTCACAGCCCATTAAGGTTAATGGAAGCAAAAGACCCAGGAGCGAAGCATGAACTTCATTTAAGCCCTTGTTAACACTCCCACAAATTCTATGGGACTGGGATTTCCGTAAATTACGAAGTGTCAGAGTCTTACCCAGACTAATCTCTGTAATTTTATTTGGACACATAATCCAGAAATCCTCATCATAAGGAAACATCAGCTAAGGTTTTTAATGGCCCAGTGCCACAGAGCATTAATTTTAAAGCCGTGTGTTTGTGTCAGCCTGCTTCAGCTCCGGCTGTCGGCAACAACCAACTCATGTGTGCTTCTGTTCAATAAACAGGCATTTCAGGGACTGTCATCTCTGTCATCTGCCTTAGTAAAGCCTGAGCTTGCACTGTTAAAGAGCATCACATAGTTTCATGTCACGTGTAAGGAATTGGGGTGTGTGTGCTACCTCTCAGATAAACTGAATTTTTAGAATTCCATATAGCTTTTCTCATAACATCTGCCAAATTTGTTTTTAATAGCAGCTCTGGGCTCTTTGCAGGGTAGCACTGTGATCCACAAACACATCAGGCCTTTCTGTGGCACTATACAGGCTTAAGCAATCCTCTGAGGATCTTCATATTGATAAAAATGGGCAGCAGACAGACACGGTAACTAGTATGGAAAATGAGGAGCATTAGTTAGCACAGGAAAGAAGAAAAAGTGTATCAGAGGGAGAAAGGCTGCAACAGCCACCATGGAGCAGAAACATTCTGCAGCTTTCCAGTAACAGGGGAAGACGTCGCCATGCCGCAAAGTGTGTGGGGGGAGTGGTATGTCGACTGATGAACGTCACAAGGTTCAAAAAATAGGAGGAAATAATAAATAGAGATGAAAGTTCAAATAAAAAGAAAGCTGAGGAATAAAGCTGTGGCAAACTCACAGTAGCAAGTAAGAGAGAAAGTTGGCGACAAAATGGGAACAGCTGAAGATAAGTAAAAAGCCTGTTTCTGTAGGCAGAAACAAGGAAAGAAGAAGTACAAAAACATGAATCCCATTTATATCAGGCTCACAAAAGAAGAAATGCACCAGCAGAAATAACACCCATAGGAAATAAAAGGACCAAAAGGAATGAGAGGCAGAACCTGCCAACATTGCCCTTGATGATTCGTGAAAGGGACATATACTTTATGGGCCGTGTGATTATGGGACCGTGTGGTAATGCCCCGACTTGCATCATCAAATGGATGCAATTTCTGCAGTTAACTGCTATCATAGCTCTGCTGTGGTGTGTTATGACACTACTGAGTGAGAGTTACAGAGGACAACAAACAATACTTTTATCTGCTGGCTGTAATCTCAACACTTATATTTCTCACTGAGGAGGGTTTATCTGTTGCAGCTGGAGCTCTCAAGACAATTTCATTCTGTGCTGAGCACCACTGCAAGAACATCTGCACAACATGGTGGCAGAAATGCTGCTCTTGCTTGATTTGTACCTCAATGAAGAAAGTCGTATAAATAGAAGTAAGAAGTGTTGATAAAGCTGTGAAGTTGTAATATCTGCTTTGCATTCCCAGCTTTCTATGTCTCTGCTTGCGAACGGACCTCAGAATTTTGAAGATAATCTGCCAAACTATTTTCCTGGTAGAGCAAAAGATGTTTAAAGGGACTCTGATAGGTATAACAATAATAGTGATTTCTATAGATATAGATATTATATAGATTATTGAGATTATATCTATATATATAGGTATAGATGATATAGGTTATACTGAGATAGATGTAGATGTAGATGTAGATGTAGATATAGGTATAGCTATAGGTATAGCTATAGGTATAGGAGGATGGAGCCAGGCTCTTCTCAATGTCATCTAGTGATAGGACGAGGGGCAATGGCTGTGAGCTGGAACATGGGAGGTTCCATATAAATATCAGAAGGAACTTCTTCACAGCACTGAGGATGACAGAGCACTGGAAGGGGCTGCCCCAGGGAGTTGTGGAGTCTTCTTCTCTGGAGATGTTTAAAATGCACCTGGTTGTGTTCCTGCGCAACTTGGTCTAGGAGATCCTGCTGTGGCAGGGGGTTTGAACTAGATGATCTTTGGAAGTCCCTTCCAATCCCTAATGATTCTGTGATTTTATAATTCTATAGATGTAGGTGTAGATGTAGATGTAGATATAGATGTAGATATAGATACATAAACATTTCCTTTTGCCCACTTCTTGAAGACAAGGCCTTGCTTTGGTGTCAGGACACTGAATGCCCAAATCCTACTTTGTCTCTAGGAAGTGCCTTTGCCAGTGAGGAGCCCAAAAGTCCATCTGCTCCCTGCTTCCACCAGCCTCCCAGCCTCATCAGCTTCTGACTCCTGCTGGCAATTCCTGGCTCTCTGGATCAACCCTGTCTCCAGCTACTACCCTTCACAGACATGCTCTACTGTTCTCCCACATAATTCACCCCTTCTCCTTTCTTTTAAATAAAAACACCAAAACAGAGAACAGCAAAAAAATCCTGTCTATCATTCTGTCTTTCACTAGCACATCTGGTCTTGTTTCATCTGAAGAACTGAAAATGATCGTAAGAAGTTGAGTTAAATTCCTGTGTGGCAGAGTGGCATCCTCTCCTTTTTCAAGCAGAGAATTAATAGCTCCTTAGCATTCTCCTTTCTCATATGAGAGTTTAGCAAAGAGTTAGTGGAAAGCAGAGGTTCTGCAGAGAAGAGTTCTCTCTAATAAGAACCATCAGCAATACTAAAGGAAAATTGGGATATCAGGGAAATACTATTCAAGGAGATAACTCAGATCTAGAGCACACTCGCCTATACTCAAAGAGTGGCCAATTGTAGGCAGTGGAATAAACATTGACTCCAAAGCTCTGCTGTAACATGGTTGACTGCCTTCAGCTTCTCAGAATGCTGCTGCTGTTGTAGCTATCCCATACATTATGATGGGGAAGACTCTCAAGAGTTTTATCTGCAAGCTAGGCTCTTGTATTTCCAATATAGCCCTAAAAGGCTAAAGGCTTGCCAGCCACACCACTCAAATCACAGAATCACAGAACATCAGGGATTGGAAGGGACCTCGAAAGATCATCCAGTCCAATCCCCCTGCCAGAGCACAATCACCTAGACCAAGTTGCACAGGAACATGTCCAGGTGGTTTTTAAACATCTCCAGAGAAGGAGACTCCAAAAACTTTCTCAGAAGTGAGTTTTTGCAGCCTCTCTGATGTTATGGTGAAACCAAAATTCTTCACGTTGGACATTCAAAGGAATCTTGAAATTACGAAAAAGAGCTGGACAACCATTTCCTTAGTTAGTGGCTTATATTTAATACTAGTAATAGTAATTATATCAAAGTGATGGTTATTCAGGTGGTTTTCGTTCATCTAAAACCATTCCACACTTTCCACTGACTTTCTCACTGAATTGGGTCGGGTGTAGGGACTGAGAAAGACCAAGCATGTGTATTTGAGATTTCTCCGTGTAGAAGAACTAATTCCTCCATTTTTCTGCTGTCTTCCCATTTGTTTTGTGGGATACAGAAGAGCACATTAATGTGACCAGTATTCCTATCAATGCCAAGAAGACTTCAGTTGTCTCTTTGGCTTCTCCTCAGCATAGAATCTAGGCCAATTGCCTTTCTGCCTTGTAGCTTTTTCTACAGAGATGAAAGTGAAGCCTTCCTGACACACGCAGGATGGCAGTGTGATCACCAAAATAACTTGAATCTATTGGTAGAGGCATGATTAAGGTTTCCTCCTGTCATTTCCATTAATGCATGCCAATATGGCCTCATCAGTCATTTTATCGAGGCTGACAGGAGCTTTCATCCAAATAACAGCTTGAGGAGCAACCCACTATGAGCAGAGCTGGGATGGAAATATTTTTCCTGCACTGAGAGCTTCTTTTATTCAACAACAAAATAATACCTACAAGCCTTCTTCATTACTGAATTGAAAGATCAGTTTTGAAATTCAGAGTTAGTCAGAATGTCCACAGCAGAGTGAAAAATGAAGTCAGAATCAGAATTAGTTGCCTAATCTTAAAAAGGAAAATACATTTCCTCCAACATTTACAGGCGGAAGAAAGAGCTACTGGGTGTTTTTGGCTGATGAGGATTGCTCATCTCCCTTCTACAGCAGCCAGTCCCTGGCCATTTTCTCTGCAGTGCAGCACAAGATATCTGTGAAGGGTTTGTGCTGTAGGGCTAACTGATCCACAGTGCATTCTGCTGGCTGTCACTTTCCTAAAGGTCTAACTTCATTGCTACACCATTCGGAAAAGTGTCTTCAAATCACAGAATCACAGAACATTAGGGGTTGGAAGGGATCTCCAAAGATCATCTAGTCCAGTCCCCCTGACACAGCAGGATCACCTGGATCCAGTCACACAGGAACACATCCAGGCGGGTTTGAAACATCTCCAGAGAATGAGACTCTACAACTTCCCTTGGTCAGCCCCTTCCAGTCCTGTCACTCTCATGCTGAAGAAGTTCCTTCTCATGCTTATGTGGAACCTCCTCTGCTCCAGCTCACACCCATTGCCCCTCGTCCTATCACTAGATGACACTGAGCAGAGCCTGGCTCCATCCTCCTGACACCTGCCCTTTCCATATTTATCAACATTAATGAGGTCACCTCTCAGTCTCCTTTTCTCCAAGATAAAGAGATCCAGCTCCCTCAGCCTTTCCTCATCAGGGAGATGTCTGTCTCTTCGCTTCTCTTCATCAAATCTTTTTGTTTAGGGGAGAAATTAAAAGTAGTGAAAACCACCAAAGAAGACTTGCAGATGAGAATGAGAGCATTGTTGGGGTCAGTTTTCCTGATCATAGGATCATAGGATGTTAGGGGTTGGAAGGGACCCAAGAGATCATTGAGTCCAACCCCCCTGCCAGAGCAGGACAAAACTATCTAACACAGATCACAGAGGAACGCGTCCAGGTGGGCCTTGAAAGTCCCCAGAGAAGGAGACTCTTTTCATAGCCAATCTGCAAGAGTCACTTTTTTGCATTCATTCTCAAGAGCCCTGAGCTAACTGCAAGACTCCACATTTTACTTGCTTATTCATCCAAATGTTTTCCTTCTGTGAAGGAGACCCTTGAGAACCTGGCATATCAAGCATGATCAAATCCTGGCTTAGATTCCTTCCAGAGGAGAAATGCTCTTAGCGTCTCCTTGTTGTTGTTGTTTCCTGTTTTATTTTGGTAGGGTTAGTGAAGGTAATGTAAAAAAATCTTATGATTTTCTCATATTGGGATTTCACAGTTTCATAAAGAGTTTACTTCCTCTCTTTTCTGTCTAAAAACAAGATGTTATTGGAAGGTTTAAGTACTGGAGCTGATCACTGTTTCCTAATGCATTGCTGATACAATTTGTCCTGCATCTTGAGGTACAGCCAAAGCATTGCAGAGACATTCAATTAGCTGCACCTGTTCCGCTGCACATTGGATGGGATAGGAAAGGACCTCAAAAGATCATCCAGTCCGGTCATAGAATCAAAGAATCATTAGGGATTGGAAAGGACCTCAAAAGATCATCTAGGCCAATCCCTCCACTGCAGCAGGATCATCTAGACCAAGTCGCACAGGAACATGTTCAGGCAGGTTTTAAACATCTCCAGAGAAGGAGACCCCACAATCCCCTGGGTAATTCCCCTGCCATAGCAGGACCACCTAGATCCAGTCACAACATGTCCAGGCAAGTTTTAAACATCTCCAGAGAAGGAGACTCCACAACCCCACTGGTCAGCCTGTTCCAGTGCACTGTCACACTCTCTAGAAAGAAGTTTGTTCTCATATTTATGGGGAACTTCTTATGTTCCTGCTCACACCCATTGCCCCTTGTCCTGTCACTAGATGACACTGAGAAGAGCCTGGCTCCATCCTCCTGACACCCACTCTTCACATATTTATAAACATTAATAAGGTCACCTCTCAGACTTTCTCCAAGATGAAGAAACCTAGCTCCCTCAGCCTTTCCTCATAAGGGAGATGTTTCACTCCCTCCATCACCTTTGTGGCTCTTTGCTGGACTCTTTCAGAAGCAGTTCTGTGTCCTTCTGGAACTGAGGGGCCCAGAACTGGACACAACATTCCAGGTGCAGCACACTGAAACTGAAGCAACCTTTTGGGATTAAGGACTTCCTTTGTTCGGAAGAGAAAGTAAAACAATTAATGTATCCAAAGGTGACCCTGGAGAGAACAAAACGTACTGGATGGCAGATAAATTTTGCGTTTCTTGTGACATTTTCCAGGGTGAATCTCAAGCAGCTCTGGCTGCACTATACCCAAACCACCCCTGGGACTTTGAACGAAGTGCAGAGGGCGATGAATACGTTGCTGCAGTGAAGAGTTACTCCTAACCAAGCCCGTTGTGGGCGACTAGCAAGAACAGAAAGCGGTTGAAGAAAAATTAGTATTTCCTTGCAGGCTGTGGACCGTTTACTCACGATGGCACACATTCACTTAATTCTCTAATCCCTGCGACATTCTTGGGAATAAATAAGGCTGAAAATGCTGACAGCACGTCCTCCCTTTTGTGCTTATAGCTAAGCAGATATATTCTGCTTATGCTGCTCGCAAAGGAAATACAACACAGAAAAGCACGGGAAAGATTCCTCCTATTTTTAATTTAGAAAGGAGGACAATATAACCAACTTGATATGGAAAGCAGCACAGAGCTTTAAATCTATTTCTCGGTGTCATACACATGGCTCTCACTGACAAGATAACTTCGAGTATCTGGGTGCTTTCGCTAGCTTTAATTAACACTGCAGTAAAGCATACGGCACTTTCCGGGCAGGTTTTTGTTAATGGACTAGCAAGTCTGGCAACCCAGAGCAAGTAGTGACGTACCTTCCAAAACGGATTGGCAGACACTATTTAACCTTGTCTCTGGTTCTTCAGCGTGGTCTGACAGCTGAGCTTTCTAAAGGGAAAGCCTGAACAATAGGTATTCCACTGACTGATACCATCTGACAGTTATAGACTCTGCTGTGCTACGGTTTCCTTCCTGGGCTAAGTATTCTTGCCATTTTTGCAATTGTCTCACTCCTTTGACAAGCTTGAACAGGATCAAAACCTATTTGACCAGACGGAAGTATTTGTGAGTCTTCTCTCCAAAAGCAAGTGTGCAAAATAAACCAAAGTAATCTTTATGCTTCAGTAAAACCAAACACTTAGAGGGGAAAGGAGAGGGCTGTAGAACAAGCAGCATACACATCTGTCTTGCCATTCCCAGCAGTTACCCTAAGCAAGGCTAGATAAGGTTTTCTTTATCTGTCAGTGTTGCGAGGCATGTCTACAGAGAAGATGATTTAAGCATAGTGCTACTGCTGGAAACTAAGATAAGAAAGCATCTGTGCTGGTTTGACAATCAGCCAGCTGGGGTCCAAAGGATTACAACTGTACACAGACAGAAAGGCAGAAACCCCGGTAAGGTCCTCCTAGCAGAATCCATAAGCATGAGGCTACCACATGCAGCCATGATTAAACCATGCTTTGCCCCAAAACTGTCACATGTATGAGGCGACATGCAGCACCTTGTGTTTCACACAGCACTGTGCACTACACCTCAGGGATATCTGCACCAATTACCCACTTCTTTGGAGAGTGTCCTCCTTTCTACTTTCACTATAGTTCCTTTCATGCTCCTACAGGCTTCTGAAACTTCTGATGATGGTGAGCAGGAAGATGACCCAAGTGCCCTGAATGTACATGCTGAAGGCAAAGACAAATCTCAACATGAAGCTATAAACCAAGATAAAACCAAACTCTGTCTGAAAGAAGAACAGAGGAGTTCATCCCTTCCAGAAGAGACTAAAGTTTTGACAGATACAATAGGGCCCGAGTCAGGATCCAAGTCTCCTGAAAGGTTACGAAAAGAGATGGAAGAATTATCTGAAGAAACTGACTGTGATGGAGAAGATGATGCCACGAAGAAGAGAAAGGATGTTAAAAAGGAGGTAGTGGACGAAACAGCAAAACCACAGGTAAAACGTGGCAAACGAAGATACTGTGTTGCAGAGGAATCTTTAAAGACTGTGTCACCTACTAGAAAGAATGAGAAGTCCAAAAACAAAAACTCTTTCAGCATAGAAAACAGCAGTAACAGTTCCTCGGATGAAGATGAGGAAGACAAATCTAAAATAAAAGTCACTCCAACAAAGAAGTGCAATGGCCTGGAATCATAGAATCATAAGGGATTGGAGGTGACCTCGAAAGATCATCTAGTCCAATTGCCCTGACACAGCAGGATCACCTGACTGGAGAAGCCATTGAATCAGAGTCACTCAGGGTAGGAAGGAACCATCATCCAGTTCCAACCCCTCCAGCACAGGCAGGGACACTCCACCCTAGACCAGGCTGGCCAGAGCCCCATCCAGCCTGGCCTTACACACCTCCAGGGATGAGGCCCCAACCACCTCCTCCAGGCTCTCACCACTCTCACAGTGAAGAACTTCCTCCTCACATCCACTCTAAATCTACCCATTTCCACCTTTGCTCCATTCCCCCTAGTCCTGTCACTACACACCGTCCTAAATAGTCCCTCCCCAGCCTTTTTGTAGGCTCCCTTCAGATACTGAAAGGCCAGAATAAGGTCACCTCAGAGCCTCCTCTTCTCCAGACTGAACAGCCCCAATTCTTTCAGTCTGTCTTTCTCCTCATAGGAGAGGTGCTCCAGCCCTCTGACATCCTTGTGGCCCTCCTCTGCACATGCTCCAGCATCTCCACATCCCTCCTGTAATAAGGGCTCCAGAACTGGACGCATTACTCCAGGTGTGGTCTCACCAGAGCAGAGTAGAGGGGGAGAATCACCTCCCTCGACCTGCTGGAGGGAGGTGACTCCCTCTCCTGGAGGAGAAAAGGAAGTCTTTACGGACAAGTACTTTCTACTCAGGATTTTCTGAAGAGGGAGAGAAGATAATAAAGCTCCATAGAAGGAGACTCCACAGCGCCCTGGGTAGCCCGTCCTTAAGCACTCACAGAAGTATTTCCATAAAAATATCTAAGCTACACTAAACACACTGGTACAGTAAACAGCCATTCTGTAGGTTGCCCCATCAAATCCCTACAGGGCAGGTTTACAAAGGGCAATGGGTGCAAGCTGGAACATAGGAGGTCCCATATAATTATCAGAAGGAAGTTCTTCACAGTGAGGATGACGGAGCACTGGAATAGGCTGCCCATGGGGGGCTGTGGAATTTCCTCTGGAGATGTTAAAAACCCACCTGGAGATGTTCCTGTGTGACTTGGTCTAGGTGATCCTGCTGTGGTAGGGGGATTGGACTAGATGATCTTTTGAGATCCCTTCCAATCCTTAATGATTCTATGATTCTTTCCACCTACTGCATTAGCTGTCTGATACAGAAACAAAAGTACCTGCTGACTCACAGTGTTTTTCTTACCACACAGATTAATACAGACTACACACTCTAGAGAGTTTCTGGTGTCTGGAGCCTGCCATGTGCCCAAGTTCCTCACATCAAAGTCCCTTTTTCCTCCAAGGCTCCATTATTAATGATAAAAAATACAAGTCCTGCTTCTGACCTTACAAATTAGCAACAGCCAATTCTACAAATTAAAGATAGCTTCCATTGAAGTAGCTGCACTACTAGCTTAGTGTAGGTTACACTGCGGATGATGAAGAAGGAAATACATCTATCAATTTACTCTGAAATGTACTCTATTTGTTGTATTTTCACTGAAAATGTTGAAGGTTTAAAAATAAATCAGAGTGATGCTAAAGTTCCCAGCCACACAAGGTGTTTCGGAGGATGAGGGTTTTTCTGATGCAGTAAAATAAGTTGACAAAATTGTTAAACAAAATTGATATCATCCAGTGTCAACTCAATACAATCAGCAGTTACAACTACATGCTGTTGTTTCTCGAAATGAAATCGCCTGAATCATTGAAGTCTGGGTTAGAACACCACTGATTTGTCTTTGCTTGTAGCCTTACATGCTGTTGTGCTGGAAGGCCGAACCAACGAGTAGAATATTTTTACCGCTCTTTCGTGCTGAATTACACACTGTGTAATCCCACCTACGTGTAACTCAGCCTACACGTAAAACACTGGCACCACATTCTGCTACCTCTCTGTGGCAATTAACTCCCACAAAAAGAGCTTGTAAACAGAACAGATTTCTTTTACTTTCCTATAACCTTCACTAGATTTCTACAAATTGTGTGTAAATACGTTACGTTGCACAGATGCAGGTCTTCAGTCGCTACGTGCAGTAAGAGAATGGAAACAAGAAGAAACAGACTGAAGTACCTTTATAGAAGCATACGAGACATTCTCAACAGGCTCTAGGGCTATTTCTCATGGTGATTGCTCCTTTTTCTGTGCTCTGTAAAAACCTCTTTGCTAATTTCCAAAAATTTCAGTGTGAGGGGGAATTTACACGACCAGCTAAACAGAAATACATGGCACAGGGGACCCTGTGGTCTGTCTTACATGGGTATGGAGACAACACATGTAGATGGGGTGGAAAGCCTACCTTTGTCCTACAGGCAGGAGTACATCAGTTACAAGGTGAAATAGATAGAGTTCCTCCAGGGGAGGGAAGTGTCTCTAGTCTACTGCGAGCAGTTCTCTGATCAGAGCAGTGGGTCTCAGATCCAAATGTAACTAGGAGGAATGAAAAGGTGGTGCATGTTTTCCACACAAGTCCTGTGAACAACATAAATCCTGTGAAAATGGTAGTCTACACAAACCCATCTGTCAATAGCAGGTGCTACCCTCAGAATTGCTTGTCTCCAGCAAGATGAATCATAGAACCATAGAATCATAGAATCATTAGGGATTGGAAGGGACCTTGAAAGATCATCTAGTCCAATCCCCCTGACACAGCAGGATCACCTAGACCAGAAGAAGATGGACCATAATTTATTGGGCTATGTGGATTCAGGGATGCACAGATGGGATCAAATGCAGAATGGACAGAGTTCTTGAACACGGGCCATTGAAGATGAGAGATTGCCCCTTGTGATCCCTCAGCTTTATACCAAATATGATGTCTGTGGAGTGATGACTAAGGATTATGAAGGAAGTGGAGCACCTACCTTATGAGGACAAGCTTGGAGGAGACTGAGGGGTGGCCTCATTAATGTCTATAAATATGTGAGGAGTGGGTGTCAGGAGGATCGAATCAGGCTCTGCTCAGTGTCATCTGGTGATAGGACAAGGAACAATGGGTGCAAGCTGGAACAGAGGAGCGTCCATATAAATATCAGAAAGAACTTCTTCACACTGAGGGTAACATAGCATTGGAACAGGCTGCCCAGGGGTGTTGTGGAGTCTCCTTCACTGGAAATGTTTAAAACCCGCCTGGATATGTTCCTGTGCGACTTGATCTAGGTGGTCCTGCTGTGGCAGGGGGATTGGACTAGATGATCTTTGGATGTCCCTTCCAATCCCTAATGTTCTGTGATTCCATGTAACATGATGAGAGGAGGGTCAATGAAAACCATAAGAAGAAATTTAGGAGAGGCTTGTCAGGGGAAAAGAGGAAAACACCCAAATGCAGGATGGTTTTGCTTCAAGAGAAGCCCTGGCCAGTGAGTCACATAAGCAGAGAATGATGAGTCTGACAAAACTAGCACTTTCCTGGAAAAGGCTGAGGGACTAACAGTGTGTCTCCCATACACTTGGCTTTCAGAAGAGATTTTCTCTTGGAGGCACCCAGTGGACAACCCCCAGCAGCACTAGAGGCTTGCGGGAGGAGTGGCTGAAAAGCTGCCCAGCAGAGAGAGAGCTGAGGGTGTTGATTGACAGTTGTCTGAACATTAGCTATCAGTGTGCCCAGGTGACCAAGAAGACCAATGGCATCCTGGTCTGCATCAGAAATAGTGTGAACAGGAGGACCTAGGAGGTGATCTTGTACTCAGCCCTGGTGAGGCTGTACCTCAAGTACCGTGTGCAGCTTTGGGCTCTGCAGTATAGGAAGGACATCAAGGTGCTGGAGAGGGTACAGAAAAGGGCAGCCAAGATGATTAGGGTCTGGAGAACAGGTCTTATGAAGAGTGCATGAGGTAGGTGGGGCTGTTCAGCCTGGAGAAGAGGAGGCTGAGAGGAGACCTCACCACCTCTCTACAGCTACCTGAAAGGAGGTTGTAGGGAGGCAGGTAGTGACTACTGATAGGACAAGAGGAAATGAGGTCAAGTTGCACCAAGAGAGGTTCAGACTGGATATTAGGAAAAATTTCTTCACAGAAAGAGTGATGAAGCATTGGAACAAGCTGCCCAGGGAATTGTTGGGGCACCATCCCTGCAAGTGTTTAAAAAATGAGTAGATGTGTTTCAGGAGATGGTTTAGTTGTTGGGAGTTGTAAGGCGGACAGTTGGACATGATGATCTTGACAGTCTTTTCCAACCTTGATGATGCTCTCATAGATGAACAAAAATTTGCCATAATATTTTGAAGAAAAGCACTGTATTGAAAATTTCCATAAAACCTTCACAGTAGCTAACTTCCCACCAGGACTTTTTAACTGATATGACATTTTAAGTCTTTTAAAAGGGTTTATGACTACCTGAAGCAAACACCTGCTGTCTCATCCCAGTAGCATTCATTATAGGCAGCGCTTAAGAATCTGAAACAGATCAAGGAAATAATTTAGCTACTGCATAAAATATGGGCTAGATGTTCTTCCCACACGAAGCACAATGTGCCACATATGCATTGCCTTTTTATTCCTCTGCAAGAAGTCCTTCTGCAATTTTGTGCATTTCATTTTGCAGATGGAAAAGGAGAGGCGGGAGGATGTGACTTCCCAGATGGCAGAACTGATTTTGCGTCCTAACAAAGCACAGGAGAGATTAATAACAAAGCTTGATGTCACAGTTTGAACCCAGCTGGCCACCAAACACCATATAGCCTCTCACACACTCGTACCCGCCGGAGCAGAAGCTGTAGCCAAGGTTTGAAAGTAAAGACCGAGTAACAGGGAGTGTTCACTCACCAGTTGTGGCCACTGACAAAAAACAGACTCGACTTGGGGAAGACAAAATCAGCTTCATTTAAATAATAAAAACCTTCGCCAATTCACCAATAATACAGCAGTGAGAGACACAGATGGGGGCTGTGGAGTCTCCTTCTCTGGAGGAGTTTAAAATCCACCTGGATGTGTTCCTGCGCGTCTTGGTATAGGTAGTCCTGCTGTGGCAGGGGGGTTGGACTAGATGATCTTTCGAGGTCCCTTTGGATCCCTAATGTTCTGTGATTCTCTGATTATGTGAATAAAAGGATTAGTGGGAAAAACACGAGATGTAAAGAAATGCTGCTAAAGGCCAAAGGAAAAGCGCAATTTAGAGACCAAAGTTGATCAGCAAGCAAACCTGCTGTATGCAGAGACCTCAGCTAAAGGAGTTTTTAAAAACTAGATCATTAGATTTGTGGCCAATTGTCAGAATGAAATAGTTTCTGCAAATCTCAAAGAAAGGAGAAAAGTGCCAGAAAAGCCAGTAAACTCAAAGATAAGTGGGGCTGTTGGACTTTGCTGACACATCTCCTGAAGGATATGTATCATAGCCAGAGTATGATCCCTGGCTACTACAGCATCTGCCCAGTGAACCTTATCTCCCTACACTCTCCATGGTTGCCTAATCCTCTTCTCTTACCCATAAGCTGGAACAGAAGGCACAGAGCTAACACTAATGCTATTAACCCTATAAGCTTCCACAATTTTTTCCACTGGGCATCCTTAAAAACCCTGCCCTCACTCCCTTTATGCAGCAGCATTTTGTAACTACACTGTCCAGTAAGTGAGGATGATTTGTTGCCCCTAGAGCGTGCAGTGAACGCTGTGAAGTATTTATCAGCTATTTCAAGAAATTATTAGTAACGTGATGAATGGATGGTCACTCCATAATGCGAAGTTTAGAGGAGCTAGGAGTCAGTGGGACAGGTGTAGAAGTAAAAATTATGGACTTGGAGAGGTTAGGGAGGTGTAAGAACAGGGACTTTGAAGCAAGTAGAGAGGAAGGAAGGACAAAGAAGAAAGAGAAAACTATCAAGTCGTTTTACGGTCAGGTATATTTTTATCAGTTCTACTAAAATAGTCCAAATAACCTGAAGTAACATGGAAATATCTCAGTTTTAACAAAGACTCTGAATAGCTACTGAAGACGTTTGTCACAGAAAGCCAAGAATTACAGCACAAGAGAAGCAGAGCTGACGTCCAGCACTGACATATTTAGCTGGTTTTATAGCAAAACTATAGATGGAATGGGTTGCCCAGGGGGGTGGTTTAGTCACCAAACCCTGGATACGTTTAAAGATCATTTGGATAAGATGTTGAGGCATCTGGTTTAGAGGTGAACTTGTAAGGCAGAGTAGATGGTTGGACTCGATGATACCAGGGATCTTCTCCAACCAGAGTGATTCTGTGATTGGACTAGATGATCCCTCAGGTTCTTTCCAATCTGCTATTCAGGGATTTATGAATACTTCTCTTTAAAACTGTTAAGCAAACAAATGCACCTTTGTATTTTGGAATAATGTTCCTTTTATACAATTACCACCTGTGCTGTGAGCCTTCCCACCCATTTCTTCCTTCCTATGTTAAAAGTCAGATGTTTATAAACCAGGTGGGTTTTACCAAGTGCACTACTCCCAACATGTGAAGTGAGGTGAGAGCTTGACGTTTATGTGGTTAAACACGGATTGTGTTTCTTGCCTGTGAGGTGCAGCCGTAGACCAAAGTGTGCTGCTTATCTCGCTTACTCTAGCTTTTTGTGGTGAATTATTAACACACGCCTGGAAGCACGGAGCCACTCGGATGAAGGGTCCTACTGGAGATCAGAACAGATAAAAGCAGTGAGATCAAATGAGCAGCTCTGTCCCCAGCACGTGCAAGCAGTACTGTAGAGAAGACAAAGATTATTTTATTGTCCAAATTCTGCCTACAGCCAAGCCAGTGAAACCTCATCTACTCCACTGAATATAGGAGGCTTCTGAAATTTGTCAGCTGTTCAGAAAATACTACAGGGACTATCCAAAGACATGAAGCATTGCTACATAATTTATAATGTTAGCATACCTGCAGCTAGGCAGCAAGATAACTAGAACAAGAGACTAGTGCAGGAAAACAAGAGCTCCTTCACTGAATCACAGTGTTAGGGGTTGGAAGGGACCTTGAAAGATCAGCTTGTCTGAACCTCTTAGCAGAACAGGACCACCTAGACCAGGTCACACTAGGAACACATTCAAGAGGGTGTTGAATGTCTCCAGAGAAGGAGATTCCAAGACCTCTCTGGGAAGCCCATTTCAGGGCTCTGTCACCCTCACAGTGAAAAAAGTTCTTCCTTATGTTTATGAGGAATCTCCTCGGCTCCAGCTTGTACCCATTGCTAGTTAGCCTATCATTCAACTCTGGGAAGAGTCTGGCTCCATCCTCCTGACAGTCATCCTTTCCATACTTACACCCACTAAAGAGGTCACCCCTCATTCTCCTTTGCTCCAACCTAAAGCGACTCAGCTCCCTCAGCTTTTCCTCATAAGGAAAACCTCTTATGATCCACCCCAGGGTGCCATTGGCCTTACTGGACACAAGGGCACAATGCTGGCTCATGGTCATCCTGTCTATGAGAACACTAAAGTCTCTTTTCCCTGTGCTGCTCTCCAATACGTCAGTCCCCAATCTATACTGGTCTAAGTTGTACTTCTGTGAGCCAGGCTCTTCGCAGTGTCATCTGGTGATAGGACAAGGGGCAATGGATATAAACTGGAACATAGGAGGTTCCATATAAATATCAGAAGGAACTTCTTCCCAGTGAGGGTGACTGAACATTTAAACGGGCTGCCAATGAGGGGTTTTGGAGTCTTTTTCTCTGGAGACATTTAAAACCCTCCTGGATGTGTTCCTGTGTGACTTGGTCTAGGTGATCTTGCTGTGCCAGGGGGATTGGACTAGACGATCTTTTGCTGTCCCTTCCGATCCCTAATGATTCTATGATTCTGTAATTGGAGTCTTCATTCAGTTTCTTTTTCACTTCAAGGGAGGTAAACTACTACAGGAATTTTCTTCTAGGGAAGTAGACAAAGGGCTGTGTTGGGCAAAACTGAAAGTAGCTTTTAAAGAAGGAAGAAATATCCCTGCCAAGTATTGCTGCATCTAACAATATTGGAGATGCTTCACACAGAAGTCCCAAAATCTGCAGGAAAACATGAAAGTTGAAAAGAGGAATGACTACAGTCAGAAATTTGCCTTTTCCAATGTTCCTCAACATCTCCCTGTAGTACAAAACTATAAAGATTAAGTTTGCTTATGCTGAAGTAACGTGGGTCAGAATTTAGCAATTAAATGCCACAAAAATGTACCTTCCCTGGCTACATTCCTGTGCTGTGCAGGACATACACAACCATCGCATAATAATTCATTGTGCTCCATGAGGAAGCTAAGGATTGGGTTCTGCTAAGGGAAAGGAGATGCTTCCTCTAGCTTCTCCAAGTCCTTCCTGGAATTCAGCTGCTGGGAGGTAATTCAATGGCAGTCACGCACCCAGAAAGAAGAAGGGAAGCAAGTCAGAGCATGACAAAGCAACAGTAATGGCAGAACATTACAATGTCCTCAGTGTCCTTTGCAACAGCAAGTGGAGAACCTAGCAACAGAGGACGGCTTGGGGGAAAAAATAAGCAAATGAAGAATGAAAAAGGTGGAAGCAAGAACTGAAGAAACTGCTCATACTTTGGGGTTTTGTTTACTTTTCCCTTAAGTAAGAACATTAGAAATAATGTCATTCAGCCGAAATAAGGATTTAATTTTACTAAATACGTGATATTTTGGATTACGCTAACAAATAGTAGGTGTTTAATATTAATTAATTTTATTTTTAAATTTAAAAACTCATCTAATTATATTTACTTACAGAAAATAATAACATTTCAAAATGTTTTCTTTCCTGTTAATGGGATCAAAATGTAGTCTGATTTCAACCCAATTCTACAGAGAT
Organism: Rhinopomastus cyanomelas; assembly: GCA_013400115.1. Lineage (NCBI taxonomy): Eukaryota > Metazoa > Chordata > Aves > Bucerotiformes > Rhinopomastidae > Rhinopomastus > Rhinopomastus cyanomelas. The sequence goes on from VXBP01004344.1 coordinate 171,444, forward strand.
GTGTTTCAGTCCTGAGCTATATTTGTGGTTCATTACTTGACTAAAAACACTATGCCAGCACTAGAAAAAGAGGTGACAAGTCCAACTCTTTGGAAATAATTCTTTTCTACAAGTAAAAAGTCATGAATCACGAAGTGGTTAGGAAGTCACGTGCAGGTGGCAGCATAACATGGATGTTTCACGGGTGTGAGTTTAACAGCTCAGAAAAGTCAAACTCATAGTCATGTCTTTACCTTTACACTTTACATCGGCTGCCCATGAGCATTAACGATGCGATCCCATTCCACTCGGAGAATCCCCTCCTATCTGAACGTGTGCTCTCCAAGGTCCAGGGACACACATTCGTCTGTGACACCCCTATAAAAGAAAGGTTATTAAAGGCTTAGTATCACCTTTTGAACGTGAGGATGATTGGATGTAGTGCTGAAAAATTGCATTCTCAGCTGGCTTATTCTCTCCAGCAATCCAAAGGCTGCCCTTGGCAGGTAGCCAGAATGTATGTGCTCCTGTTTTCTGGGAACCTTTATAGAAATGTGAGGGTCTGGGCTGTTAAAACACACACATTGCAGTTGCACCTGAAGTCAGTGGGGGCTCTGGTTTCGTTATTTGTTTTCAGGGCATAAACCACAAACCTCACTCAGAGGACTTCAGCAATATAAATCCATCAGATCAGGTGCTGCACCACTGAGAAACCCAGCCAAGGGTAAGAAGAAATTAATGTTTTCTACTTAGAGCAAGGCACGGGTGGTTTATAAGTAAAAACCCCAAACCACATATTTAAAGATGAAACTAAGCCAAAGTAGTGCCCGCCCCCCTTTTTCATTTAAACAGAACCATTCAGCTGATATCCTGAGTAATACAGCAATGGGGAAATCAACTAATTAATTCATTAGCATATAAATAATAAAATATATTGCACTTAGCACAATGAAGCTGAAGTGTGTGTTCTGGTTTTGGGGTGACTTCACAGAATCACAGAACATTAGGGATTAGAAAGGACTTTGAAAAATCACCTAGTCCAATTTCCCTAAACCAGGATCAGAGAATTTTTATTTTTCTTGCACATAGAATCTTAGAGTCATAGAGTCACATAGAGTCATAGAATCATGGAGTCATAGAACCATAGAATCATAGAATCATTAGGGATTGGAAGAAACCTAGATCATCTAGTCCAATTCCCCTGCCAGAGCAGGACCACCTAGACCAGGTTGCACATACTGAATTTTTACCTAAGCTTTATGTTAATAATGAATTTTAAAAACATTTTTTAAATTAAATATTTTCAATATTGAAGAAAAAGTAAATTAGCAATTAGTAGGAAAGATTACAGTACAAGCTGAAATTTTCAGCACTGTTCATTTCCTGTCTCTTTCTTGTGCTTTAAAGACATAATGGAATCACAGAACATTAGGGATTAGAAGAGACCTCAAAAGATCATCTAGTCCAATCCCCCTGCCAAAGCGGGATCACCTAAACCAAGTCGCACAGGAACATGGCCAGGTGGGTCTTAAACGTCTGCAGAGAAGGAGACTCAACAACCCTGCTTTGAAGTAAAAAAAGAGAAACAACAAACTAACAAAAATCAGTGGCGGTGAAACCTCAACTTTGTCCCTTTCCCATAGACCACATTTGCATTTTAAGGACCAACCAGTGTGTCAGAAGACTTGTATTGTTCAGGGAACTCAGTTCTGCACTTGGGTGTTTGTCGTGAGTCATCAAAAGCCACAAGCGGACAACTATAAGACCAGCCGCTCCTAAGCCTGAGTCACAAAGGAAGAAAAATATCACTGTCAAGATGCAGGAAGTTTCTCCTTGAGGTTGAAATTCAGGTTCTTTCACAGTTTAGATCCCTTTGGGACTAGGCAATAACTTGGCAGGTTTTCCAGTCCCACACTTTTGGACTTAACTTTTTACTGACTATTTGAATGGTAATCATAGAATCATTAGGGATTGGAAGGGACCTCGAAAAATCATCTAGTCCAATCCCCTGACACAGCAGGATCACCCAGACCAAGTCACACAGGAACACATCCAGGCATGTATTAAACGTCTCCAGTGAAAGAGACTCCACAACTCCCCTGGGCAGCCTGTTCCAGTGCTCTGTCATCCTCATGGTAATGTTGATACCTGCAATCTTTTCTGTAGTCTTCTCCATTCAAACAGCCCACAGACCTGATTTAGAGAAAAATTTAGGAAGTCTTCAAAATCCAACAGAAAAAACAGTAATAGAACGTGAACAGGAGAAGGTGTTTTGGTGATAGTACCTTAAAATTCCTCCGTGCTTGTTCTCATAGGAACTGCACCTTCTCTGATGTGCTGTAAGGCATCAGTGTGCTTAGTGATTTCTCGCTTACTGAATCACACTGATGTGTCCTCTGTTGAGGGTGTTAGGAAAACCAGGCAACTAATTCTTTAGAAACTCTGCTAACACCATACATACTATGGATTTGAGGTGCACTGAGCAAGGCACATTAAAACATTCAATTTAAAACTTACGAATTCATAAGTGTTTCTTAAGTGTCTCTGTAACAGCAGCTTATGTAGCTGTGTCTTATTACCAAAGCAAAAGTAGAGGGATGAGGAAATGAAAAGCGCGCAGGTGTGTAACAAAGAGACAGTAACACATCGTTTACTGTACGGCTTGCGGAGCTGGAAAGTACTCATTTCAGAAACTCATGGGGTACTCTTCCTAAGAGAACCTGCCAGACATAAAATGGCCTGGAACCAAACAAATCCGTCACAAATTTTGCAGTAAATTAGAGGCAAATTGCTCAGCACAGGTATTTAGTTTATTTGACAGCTTGCAAAGACAGATAAAAAATTCAAGGCATAGTTTTTCCATGAGGTTCATATATACTAATAACCAAAACTAAGCACTTGAGTTTCTTCATTGAATACGTTGTGCACAGAAAAGGTATAGGCATACAGAAATGCTGCTTCTATGCAGATAAGCTTCAGCACTTACATACTGTTAGCTGCTACGTGGTCACCGCTATTGCTATTAAGAGATTCCTCCAGTCAGTTTCAAATCTATTAGTAAGTTGGCTGCCAGCAGATACCATCTCAGAGGAAGCCTTAGCAGTAGTGCTCAAACTCTAAACTCACTGCAGTGGTATTTTCTGTAATGAAGCTCTTGTAAGAAAGGTGTATGAATGGAACACTCCATCACCCGGGTGTTGGAGAACTGGGTGGACGTTTTTTCCTAAACAGGAAAATTATCAATAGGCCAAAGAGACCTGTCTGCCAGCAGAACATCTACAAAAACTCAACAAGTCATCCAGCCTTGACTCAGTGGGTTTTGACACTGCTGTCTTGCCTGAATGAACTAGAAGGAAAAGAAAGATGAGAAATACAACAGGAGCAGAATAAAATTGGATCTAAGTGGATTGGACAGAAAAGCTAATATATACTTGGCCAATACTTCCCTCTGAGAAGGACAAACTCACAAGAGAAACAGGCCAGGATCCCCAGCTGATGGCAGAGACTACTTAACTTCCCAGATTCACAGAACATTAGGGATTGGAAGGGATCTCGAAAGAACATCCAGTCCAATCCCTCTGCCAGAGCAGGATCACCTAGACCAAGTCGCACAGAAACATGTCCAGGCAGGTTTTAAACGTCTCCAGTGAAGGAGACTCTACAACTCCCCTGGGCAGCCTATTCCTGGGCTCTGTCACCTTCACTGGGAAGAACTTCCTTCTGATATTTATATGGAGCCTCTTATGTTCCGGATTACACCCACTGCCCATTACACAGGAACATATCCAGGTGGGTTATAAACGTCTCCAGAGAAGAAGACTAACTAGTTTAAACTTGGGCAATGGTGGGGGGTTCCTTCCTTGGTGGTTTTTTACACTTTTGTCTGTGCTGGAGAATGAAAATGGACATGTTCGATTACACCTTTCCCCCTGTGAAATCCTACAGATAATATCAAGATCATTATTTTCTTCTTTTGAACATATTGAGAGACTGAAAATAATAGTCCTGGAGCTCAAAGCCACAGCTTTGTGATATAAAGGTCTGGCATAACAAAGAATCAAAGCAGACGGAGAAGGTTTTTTCATACAAACTCTGCAAGGCTGTAGCTCGTATCAAAGGGAACAGGAAAGAAGTGGGGTCAGTCATTGTCACACAAGTTTCCTGACATGTGGTTAAATATTTGAACCCTGAAGGTTCAAAGGAAGTTCTGTGAAGAAGTGACAAGCTTAAGACAAATATTTTATGACTGCTTTACCTGTTAATATTTATGGACAGGCAACCCGAAGCTCTTGGTCTGTCTGGTGTTTTTCAAGGTGAGGGGAGATTGCAGCTTTCCAGGATAACTTTTTTCCTAGCCTGCTTTGTGACTGGCAAAAGTGCATCCAACCAACCACCATTTCAGCCAGTCCGTTTCCGCAGAAGATCAGATCGATGATAGACACATAGCTGAATGAATAATTTCTGGTTTATGTTCTCTGTGGAATAGTAGAGGACATGAAGGGAGCGAAGCTATGCAGTCCGTCTTCCTTGCCTGCCGTAAATGGCTTTGAAAGACTAAGTGATCACTTTTTAGACATTTCTAACGTTCGAAGCAGCTACACAATTCCTCTGAATTGATAAACACACAATATTGTCCATTATTCATCGTACTCCTGCACTATTATTTATAAAAAAGGCACAACTGGATGGAGTGTTGAGGGGGTTATCTTCTGCAGTGTTAAAGATAAAATTCAAATTATGAATATTTTCATCACTCAATAACAGGATCCTGACCTTGCTCGAAGCAGAAATATTTCTTCTGGAAATCCATAACCATTGTTTCTTTATTATTCCCTCTGGATGTTGTTACCTCTCCATGTATGTTATTTGAAAGCACTTGGACTCCACAATGCAGAACAACAGAAATAAAAAGTCACTGGTAGGTCCCACTGGGCATTCTTTTTTCTCCTCTTCCTTTTCCTTCAAAGGACAGGATGCATCTTCACATTTCTAAGTTACATGTCTGCATCTTCACTTTCAACTTTGAAAACAAATTATGATAACTCTTCTAATTGCAGGGAACATGAGAACATCGTGGGCAAACATTTCAAGACAAATTGTGGATATATTTTTCCTGGTCTTTCCAGGAATAAAAATGAAAGGAATAAAGGGAGTGAGCCAACCATTTTGATGACAAGAGAATAACAGAATACAGTTGGCTTATAAAGCAATAAGTTTAGTTACTAGTCCCCACCATTCTATGATTCCATTATTCTAAATAAAGTTGTGTGTCAACATATTTCTCTACAGACAACTAGACCAGACAACTAGGATATACTCTGCAAGCCATTAGTTTCTACTATATCAGTTATGATGGAAGATTGAGTTGGGTTTTTTCTTCTAAAGGAGTAGCTCCTGACCCTACTGAGCCTTCATTTGGTGGTTGCAGCATCCCTACTGGAATCTAACCTCTTCTACCCAAGTAGAGTGAGGATCGTTGGTATCTCCACTGGCTTGTGAAACAGGAAACTCCTCAGCTTTAAAAGAAAGTTCAGGGCCCATTAATTTACTCGCAGAACCCCATGTAACTTTGTGGTGGTGTTTTGCCCAGCCCTGGTGCAATATTTCAATGCTGAGTTTGCTGACGCAGCAGCAGTCAATAGCTAAATGTTATTAAAAACTTCATTGATTGAGATACACATCGGCTCAGAATAAGGACTCCACAAGGAAAAAGGGCCTTCATCCTACCTACTCTGCCCACAGAATCACAGAGTAACACAGCTATGATTCTATGATTAGGGACTGGAAGGGGGCCTTGAAAGATCATCCAGTCCAATCCCCCTGCCACAGCAGGATCACCTAGACCAAGTCGCACAGGAATGTGTCCAGGCGGGTTTTAAACATCTCCACAACTCCCCTTGGCAGCCCCTTCCAGGGCTCTATCACCCTCACTGGGAAGAAGCTCCTTTTCTTATTTATATGGAACCTCCTATGTTCCAGCTCACACCCATTGCCCCTTGTTCTATCAGCAGATAACATGGAGCAGAGCCTGGCTCCATCCTCCTGACACCCACCCTTCACATATTTATCAACATTAATGAGGTCACCCCTCAGTCTCCTTTTCTCCAAGTTCAAGAGACCCTCATCTTGAGCTCCCTCATCTTTTCCTCATAATAGAGATGTTCCACTCCCTTCATCATCTTTGAGGCTCTGTGCTGGACTCTCTCCAGCAGCTCTGCGTCCTTCTGGAACTGAGAAGCCCAGAACTGGACAGAATACTCCACATGTGGTCTCACCAGTGCAGGGTACAGGGAGAAAAGAACTTCTCTTGATCTGCTAACCAATGCCATTTTGATCCACCACAGGATGCTCATTGCTGGCTCATGGTCATCCTGTTGTCCACCAGGATCCCCAGGCCTCTTTCTCCTGCACTGCTCCCCAGCAGGTCAGTCCCCAACCTATACTGGTACCTGGGTTGTTCTTGCCTAGATGCCAGACTCCACACCGCCCTTGTTATAGTTCATTAAATTCCTCCCGGCCCAGCTCTCCAGCCTGTCCACGTCCCGCTGGATGGCAGCACAGCCTGCTGGGGTGTTGGTGACACCACTCAGCTTTGTGTCATCAGCAAACTTGCTGACAGTGCTTTCTAATCCCTCATCCAAGTCATTAAAGAATAGATTGAACAGGACTGATCCCAGTAAATCCGACTTAGTGACTTAACAAAACAACTTGCCCTTCTTGGACCAAATAGGACATCATATTTGCATATCTGTTACTGCTAGGACTGAAATAAAGGTACTCACCTTCCTGAATACCTTCCCCAGCTATTGAATGGCACCCAGTACTCATTGAAATTGCTCGTCTGCTGGGTATTTCAGCATTTTTACAGACACGAGATGTTTCATTCAATATGAATTAGCATATAACAATTGCTTTTCTGGAAAAATAAAGAAAAAAATCACGTGTAGGTGCATGCATGTGTGCACATGGAAATCTCTTCAAACAAGAATCTGAGCCAAGCTTTACACAGTGGGACGTAAATCCTTTTTCTAAAGAAACCCTTGTCTGCTGGAGACTTGATTGAAGATTTACCAGTGCTGAGCCACACACTGACGTTTATAACCCCACTGCTTTCAATGGAGTATCCTTGTCTCTCACTGGACGTTGTCCCTTGCAGAAGAGTAGCAAGAGGCACGTCACACCTGCAACATGCGGCTAAACTATCAATTTGTGGTGCCGGAGGTTGGTTTGAATTTCCTGTCTATTCAGCTTGAAAACAGATATCATCAGAGAATGGCTGACACTGCACATGAAAGGCAATGGAAGCATAATTTGTCATTACCAAAAAATATCTTCACACTATTCTGGGTGCATTTCTGAGGGGGTGATCTAGTCCATAACTCATTCCAGATAAACCAGTACAAGCTGAGTGGAAACAAACTAAAGAATCCTAAAACATTTCACAAAAGCCATAAATAAAGTCTATACACTAAACAAGAAGTGTGTGTGGCTCAGAACTCCTTCTTTTGATGCAACATATCCATCATGTCTTAAGAACTGGTTTTCCTGCTTAATCGCAACAGAAATGGTTTCTTTCTTAATCCCCGCTGGCTTTTTTTTCACATTCCATTAAGAAAGCTTTAATTTCAGCTTGGGCCATTGGATGTTTTCTTCATATCGCTAAACCTCGGTTGTAACTGAATCAACAAAAGTACTATCTAATCATATTGTTCTGCTATTTATGAAGCTTTATAAATCTCCCTGCAAGTAAATTAGTGTCATGTCAAACTGCTGAGCTTGAGTTTTCCTGGCAGAGACAGATGTAGGGCACTTTCCTTTAGCATAGAACAGCAGATTCTGTTTTAAAAATAATTCCTCCTCGTCCCCCCCGACCCCGTCTAGTGGATTCAGGAATAGGACTCTTATGTGGGTCAACTACAACTAAAATGAAGCCATCTGAGGCGGAGCTTTCGCAAAGTGTAAGTCATCTATTTATTCCAACACAATCGTTACTGCTAATTTTAACCTCTGCTAAAAAAATTATATTAAATCTTTTTTTTTTACTACAAAAAGGAATCCTTTTCATGCACTTCTGAGAAACAGTACCTTCAGTAAAAGAACATCTAGTGATGCCATAATAATAGCAGATCAAAATCTTTATACCTACATCTAGCGCAGCCTAGACATGAATGCGCAAGGCCAGTTTACAAAGACAAGATTGTTGTCTCAGATGAGAAAGCGAAAGCTAATTTTGATCCCTAAAAAGAAAACAAATTATTCACTTGCTGCACTGAAAATATTTAGTAAAATGATGTGAATTCATTTGTCTTCTCACAGCTTGCTGACAGCTACTTGACTTAGTCATGCATTTAGCTATCAACATATCAACATCCAAACTCATGTCTATTGACTCAAAGGACTGTTGGCTTAATATAATTTGATTCTGCATGTCAAAACCTTTTACATCAGTTTTGGACCATATTTTATTTGCTATAGAACATCAAGATATATATATATATATTTAAAGGGTTTCAAAGGGAGAATAAGGAGAAAATCCTCTTTATCTGGAAGAAGTACATTGTATTATTTATTGTGAAGTAATTCACATCTCCAAAACAAAAGTTACATAAAAGACCCATACGATTGACAATTTCAATGAGATTTTGCATATCAGGAGGAGGAGAGGAGGAGAAAGAGAAGGAGAAAGGGGAGGAGGAGGAGGAAGAGGAAATGAAAGAGAAAGAGGAAGAAAAGAGGAAAAAAGAAAAAGAGAAAGAGGAAGACAAAGAGGAAGAGAAGAGGGAAGGGAAGGGAAGGGAAGGGAAGGGAANGAGAAGAGAAGAGAAGAGAAGAGAAGAGAAGAGAAGAGAAGAGAAGAGAAGAGAAGAGAAGAGAAGAGAAGAGAAGAGAAGAGAAGAGAAGAGAAGAGAAGAGAAGAGAAGAGAAGAGAAGAGAAGAGAAGAGAAGAGAAGAGAAGAGAAGAGAAGAGAAGAGAAGAGAAGAGAAGAGAAGAGAAGAGAAGAGAAGAGAAGAGAAGAGAAGAGAAGAGAAGAGAAGAGAAGAGAAGAGAAGAGAAGAGAAGAGAAGAGAAGAGAAGAGAAGAGAAGAGAAGAGAAGAGAAGAGAAGAGAAGAGAAGAGAAGAGAAGAGAAGAGAAGAGAAGAGAAGAGAAGAGAAGAGAAGAGAAGAGAAGAGAAGAGAAGAGAAGAGAAGAGAAGAGAAGAGAAGAGAAGAGAAGAGAAGAGAAGAGAAGAGAAGAGGAGAAGAGAAGAGAAGAGAAGAGAAAAGGAAAAAAGAGAAAATAAAAGAAATAATCACTTCTTCATTCTGTATTTGCATTATATTGTATATAAATATATGAAGGGTGGGTGTAAGGAGGATGGAGCATCTTCTCAATGTTATCTAGTGATAGGACAAGGAGCAGTGGGTGTGAGCTGGAACATAGGAGGTTCCACATAAATATGAGAAGGAACTTCTTCCCAGAAGGGGCTGCCAAGGGGAGTTGTGGAGAGGTTTAAAACCCGCCTGGACACATTCCTGTGCAACTTGGTCTAGGTGATCCTGCTGTGGCAGGGGGATTGGACTGGATGATCTTTTGAGGTCCCTTCCAATCCCTAATGTTCTGTGATTCTGTGTTTTCTTCATTCTACTTCTACTTATGCAGAAGTAGAACAAGGCTTCACATATTCGCAATAAAGGAAATCACATCTCTCAACACTCCTAATTACACCCTGCAGAAAACTGCCACTGAAATCTATAGGTAAAGAATTCTGCTTAATATCTCAACCTTTAACATTATGGTGATTAACAAAAAACAAAAGGGAAAACATTTAAATCTTACTACAGCCAACTATAGCATTTCAATGATTTCCTTTGTCTGTGGGGTTATTTATGGGAAGATGGATAATAGGAGCATTTGCTGTTGCTCTGCTCAGTATCAGTGTGTTATCCCCTCCTAGATCCCTGACAAGGATTTCAAGATTTCAGGTAACAAGCTTCCCCCTGCTGAATCTGCCACCCACCTCAGTAGGTGGGAGGTAATTTTATATGCTACATTTACCCTAATGATAATGAATCCTCAATGCTATGAAAACCAATTTTATTTCAAGGATAGGGTGATGACATGGAAAACCAATCCATTAAATGTTTCTAATTCTAAAAAGCACAATTAATCCTGCAGAGTACAGGTCCTAAAATATCTTGCATTTTTAAAAGATACACCACCCGTTTCTCCTGCTTGTAAAAGGGAATGCCCCAGCTCAGACACCTTTGCTTGTCTCAGTCCTACAGGCAAAGATGATTTTAAAATAACCCTGAGCAAAGAATTTTTATCACAGTAAGTTTCCTCTTGAGAATTATTGGGTCTGTAATAGTTTGTCTACTTTCGAGGCCAAAAGTACACACAAAGACCACCCTTTGAACTAAGGCTATCAAAGCAGTCATGGGTTGAGGCTGGGCCGGCCATGAGATGAATGACCTTGAATGTCTCCAGGAATAGAACATAGAATCATAGAATCATTAGGGATTGGAAGGGACCTAGAAAGATGATCTAATCCCCCTTGCCACAGCAGGATCACCTAGACCAAGTCGCACAGTAAAATATCCAGGCGGGTTTTATCTAAAAAGAAGACAAATTAATCAGCTTAGATTGCCCTTTCATTTTACCTCAGTAAGGCCTGGAGTAAAACATCGTTATCCCAGAAAATGAGGGGTGACCTCATTAATGTCTATAAATATGAGAGGGGTGGGTGTCAGGAGGATGGAGCCAGGCTCCTCTCATTGTCATCTAGTGATAGGACATGGGGCAATGGGTGCTAGATGGAACATGGGAGGTTCCATATAAATATCAGAAGGAACTTCTTCCCAGTGAGGGTGACAGAGCACTGGAATGGGCTGCCCTGGGGGGTTGTGGAGTCTCCCTCATTGGAGAAGTTTAAAACCCGCCTGGATATGTTCTTGCACGACTTGGTCTAGGTGATTCTGCTGCGTCAGGGGGATTGGACTGGATGATCTTTCGAGGTCCTTCCAATCCCTAACGATTCTATGAGTCTATGAAAACATCTAACAATTTCAATGGCAATGAGCTAAATGCAGATCTTGACCACCAACACTCAAGTGTGCCCACCACAGCCTCCAGCATGCTCTTAGAAACCCAAAATTTTCTTTGCTCCTAGGTATGGTAGGTATTTTCACTCATACTTTGGATACCCTGGAAAAACACCCTGTTGTTGCTAGACTTTTAATGGCGGTGTAGAAATTAGTTTAATGCTTACCGATTCTGTCAAAATGCTTCAAGAAAAAACTACTGATGAGAGTGACAAGTCCATGAATGCTGTCACACACACTGGAAATGCAGTCCGCAAACCTTTCTGTCCTTCAGCAGTTTCTAGGTAAAGATTACTAGTCTGAAAATTTGAAGCACTGTATTTGATGGACTGAACTGAACAGATACAGAACCGTCTCCTGAGAGTTTCCTACTTTTGCAGAGTTTAAAGCACAGTCATAATCTGTAGCACCCACACTTACAGAGCCACATTTTGGCTCAGATAAGAGATTATCTTAAAGCATTTCAAAGTTTAACTGACTAAAAATAATCTTACAGAGCTCAGAATTCTCCGTGAATATAAGGAAGTGAACTCTCATTGCTTCCTTCAATGTGGAAAGGCCAAGCCAAACGAACTGTCAGTGCAACTCCATTGACTTCCAGATGCTTATTTGATGCACTATGAAATGCCAATATGGAGCTATCTTTAACTTCTCTGGCAATTTTTAAAGGTTTAGTTGTTACTATACTGACTAAAATTTCCTTACCTTTCTCCCCATTAACCATGTAATGTGGCAAGGAGCTCAAAGCATGACTCCTTAATGAAAGCCGTTATACAGAACGTTAACATTACATCAACTTGAAGCAAAAATTATCTTCACACTCTAGATTTCCATTGCCATGGTTCTAAGGAAAAGCAGCTCTTCACAGAATCACTGAATCACAGTATCAGAGTACATCACGGATTGGAAGGAACCTCGAAAGATCATCTAGTCTAATCCCCCTGCCACAGGATCGATCACCTATATCAAGTTGCATAGGAACATATCCAGGAGGATTTTAAACATCTCCAGAGAAGAAGACTCCACAGTTCCCCCATGGGCAGCCTGTCCCAGTGCTCCGTCACCCTCACTGGGAAGAAGTTTCTTCTCATATTGATGTGGAACCTCCTCTATTCCAGCTCACACCCATTGCCCCTTTTCCTATCATTAGGTGACCAGAGCCTGGTTCCATCCTCCTGACACCCACCCTTCACATATTTATAAACATTAATGAGGTCACCCCTCAGTCTCAGAGAATGTGAGGAATCCGAAGGGATTTTGAAAGATTATCTTGTCCAACCCTCCTACCAGAGTAGACTCACCAAGAATAGGCCGCACAGGGCTACATCCAGGTGGGTTTTGAATGTCTCCAGAGGAGGAGACTCTACAGCCTCTCTCAACAGCCTGTTCCAGTGCTCATAATTCATAGCTCCTTATACCAGCTGGCAGGATAAGACAATATAGAAAAAAGAAGCTTGCCTTGCCAAAGGATGTTCAGGAGTTGCCACAGAGAAGCTATATTGCTGGGTGCTGTATCCATTCTTTAATCTGATAGTAAAAGAGAAAGCCAGTTCAGTCGATCAGGTTGTCCCAATCAGCGTAATCCAGCCGTCTGTAGGACATTTTAAACAAGTGCAAGGGTGGTACAAAGCAAAGTCAGAAAACAATGGGGTTACCCAATCAGACTGGTAGTATATTTGCACTTTGCCACTACAGTCATCACCGTAAGCACTTGCATGTAGAGCAAAGCGATAGTTCTAATTTGATTTGCTTATTGAGTGTCTCCAGAGGAAGTGTCCTGGACAGGACAAACTTCTACTACTCCTTTACACCTTTGTATTTTTCCTTTCTAATCTGAAATACCACATAGCAGTACTTTATGGCATAGATTTAGACATTCAAAACCCACCTGGACATATTCCTGTGTGACTTGGTCCAGGTGGTCCTGCTTCGACAGGGGGATTGGACTGGATGATCTTTTGAGGTCCTTTCCAATCTCTAATGTTCTGTGATTCTGTGATTCTTAACTAAAGCAAGCAAGACAAAAATAATTTACAAGACAAGAAAAAGACTGAAGACAGCTGGGGTGAAAAATATATAGAGTCTGCTTAAGAAAACGATGCATTCATACGAATACAACAGAAAATAAAAGCAAAGTATAGCATTTGCAGAAATAGTAGCCACAGACCTTGAATCTTATACAAAGGACTGTAATTTGTGCAGATTATTTTCTTGATTTATTTAAAATCAAATTTATTTTAAATTAACTTTTTCTACACTATCATGGTTGCAAAAAATCCTGCCTTGAGAGCATTAGAAATATTGTTTCAGAAGGTGCAACATAATTTTTCTCCCTGACTGTACCGTTGCTTTTTTAGAGGAAGAGAAAAGCTTCTCTTGTAAAATAGCCATTACTGTCTACTCGTCTGTCTCGTTCAGCATCACACCCTGCTGGGAAGAATGCAGAATATAATAGTCACTTTAACCACAGAGAGAACTTTTTCCTGTATGAATCAAAGGATTAGTGAAGCTCGTAAGGACATTGAGAAACAGATGCAAGAGGAGAAACGTAATTCTCAGCAGGCAAAGCCTTGCCACTCACAACTTGAATTAGAGCTTTCAGTCCTTTCAATAAATAACATCTATTGCTATGTCTATTAGATTGTCAGCTTTTGTAATGCATTCTGTCTCCCATGGACATTTTCCCTTGTTTTGAAGAATCTATAAGGACATACTAGTCCATAGAATCACAGAATCATTAGGGATTGGAAGGGACCTCGAAAGATCATCCAGTCCAATCCCACTGCCACAGCAGGATCACCTAGACCAAGTCGCACAGGAACATGGCCAGGTGGGTTTTAAACTCCCCTGGGCAGCCTATTCCAGATGGGATGATGATATGAAAATGACAGACACTGAAAAAAGCTTACAGTTAAATGTTTTAATTTGATGAACATACGTGTCATTCCATCAGCAGAGACACTTTAAAGATATTAAATAAACAAACCTATTTCTCAGGAGTCTGAGATTCTAAATTGCAAGTTTGAAGCAGCTAAGTCTCACTGGCCAGAACTGTAGGCAAAGCTTGCAGTCTCCTTCTCTGGAGATGTTCAAAACCCACCTGGATATGTTCCTGTGCAACTTGGTTTAGGTGATCCTGCTGTGGCAGGGGCGATTGGAAGGGATCTTCCGAGGTCCCTTCCAATCCCTGATGTGCTGTGATTCTGATTCTACCTCAAGTCATCAGTGTGACACTGTTATATGCAGAGAATCATAGCAACTCTACGTTGTCAAGCACGGACAATAACCTTAATAATGCCAGTCACACCTCTTTAATTAAGATTCACTCATGATAAAGCCCTGTTAATATTATATTTGCATTTTACCCTGCTATCTAAAAAATCTCACTTTTTGCTAAAAATTAAATGATTCTCTTGTTTTTCTATCTTATTTTCCTCAGAGAAAGGTTTTATTAACCTTTCTGATTTTATTGGAAGTTATCTATCATCTAGCCCTCATTCTTATTCACTGTTCCATCCAAAGCAGTCACAAATGTCTACAGCTTGTTATTTGAAAAGGTGTTTGTATTTAATTCCTGCTATAAATTCTCTCTCTCACATGCACACACGGACACTCACATAAACACGTGAATAGGATCTGAACAAGGTTAGAGTTATGAGATGCATCCGGTAGGTCTTTTTTTCATATGGAAAGGTCCTATGGAATTACATGGATGACTTCCAGGAGATTTTATAGTCTTCCTCTGAAATCTGTAAGCAACAATAACCTACTCACTAGAGAATCTGGAAACAAAACCACTATCGAAGAGCACAGAGTATGATTCAGGAGCTGAACACAGGGAATGGCTGATCAAGCCGACACAATCAGCTACTGCTCTGAAAGGTCCACAGACTGTTTCTGAGTGATAAGAAAATCCACTCAAATTTTAGACACAAAACCAGAATTTACTACAGCAAAGTATTTGGACAGATGGAGCATCACAAGGGTCCCAGGTTTCTCAAGGTGTTATTGGTTTCTCTTAATTTTTAATTATCTCCCCTGGTGCAGCTTCAGGCCCTGCCCTCTTGTCACAGAATCATAGAATCATTAGGGACTGAAAGGGACCTCCAAAGATCATCTAGTCCAATCTCCCTGACACAGCAGGATCACCTAGACCAAGTCACACAGGAGCATATCCAGCTGGGTTTTAAACATCTCCAGAGGAGACTCCACAACTCCCCTGGGCAGCCCATTCCAGTGCTCTATCACCCTCACTGGGAAGAAATTCCTTCTGATATTTATATGGAACCTCCTGGAGTTGTTTATCTGGTTTCATGTAACTCCTCTAACTTGTGTTTTCTTTTCTATACTTCATATTTTAATAAATATTAGCAGAAACATGAACAAGTCATACAGTACACACAGCAGTAACACTGTACTCAGATAAACAATAAGCTTTATAGTCCAAACAGATTCAGCTAGACCACACAATCGCAGAACATTAGGGATTGGAAGGAACCTCAAAAGATCATGCAGTCCAATCCCCCTGCCAGGCAGGTTTTAAATGTCTCCAGAGAAGATAAGATGAATAACATAAAAAGCCCATGAAAACTGAGGAGCTGTGATTCTTGCTTCCATTAAGTCTCCAGGAAATGAGACAGCACTGTGGCTTACCCTGCTCCAGCAGGGGGGGGTGGACTTAGATGATCTTCAGACGTCCCTTCCAAACTGTGACATTCTGTGATTCTGTGAAATGGGCTTTCCTCAAAAATAAAATCAATTAGGAGGAGACTGAGGGGTGACCTCATTAATGTCTATAAATATTTGAAGGGTGGGTGTCAGGAGGATGGAGCCAGGTTCTTCTCAGTGTCATCTAGTGATAAGATGAGGGGCAGCGGGTGTAAGTTGGAATGTAGGAGGTTCCATATAATTATCAGAAGGACCTTCTGCACAGCACTGAGGGTGACAGAGCACTGGAACAGGTTGCCCAGGGGGGTTGTGGAGTCTCCTTCACTGAAGACATTTAAAACCCACCTGGATGTGTTCCTGTGCAACTGGATCTAGGTGATCCTGCTGTGTCAGGGGGATTGGACCAGATGATCTTTCGAGGTCCCTTCCAATCTCTAATGATTCTATGATTCTATGAACTGCATGCGGAACTGAACTGTCCAAAAGGCCAGTTCACTCGTTCTTATCTAAGGAGACTTGTTTGCAAGTGCTTGGATCTCGGGCGAGCAGCCTGCTGCAGCACTAATCAAAAGGTGCATGGTTTTCCTCTGATCTGAAAGATGGAGTTTTTTCTGAAGCTTTCTGATACTCGTTTCAGCCTCAAAGTGCCCGTAACAGATTGCCACTGGCCAATGAGAAGTTCCCTATAAAGAACCACACGTCCTTTCTGTCCTTGGTCACAGTTCCTGTGTTACGAGTAGGCAATTTTCTCATATGTTCTTCAGAAGGTCATTCAAACCTCTTTTACTTGGCAAGATGACTGCGACCTAAAAATATTATGATCTCTGAGCATTTAGCTTTCGTTAAATTTCCCAGTGTTCAAAATAAGATGAAAGTCAACAAGAAAGGTTAAATTCAAATGGTCCAGTGCTTAGAATTTACATCGCAGGAAAGCAGAGCACAACTCTGCAATTTTGTCAGGAGTTTCAGTTGTCACGTCTGATAGAAGCACCGAGGATATTCAGCACATACGAGCTGTTTGGAATATCAGCGTCTTTTTATATCTAATGCTGACAGTAATGTATAAGTAAGCTTAATTTTTGGTATCAGAAAAGGAAATAGCCTTGGAGGTTGAAGACTCATTCTTCATCTCTGAAAATATGCTCTCATTATGTTGTACGAGTCATGATACCTCTCAAGTACACACAGTAACCTTGGAAAACTACCTCGGAAAAAACCCTCCAGGATTATTTGTAGAAAAAGGCCTCGAGCCTTGCGAAGTTTTAGGAGAAGATTAGTGAGAATTCGGGGGGGGGGGGGTTAGGCTTGAATGTTTTGTTTATTTGGGCTTTTTCTACAATGGGGATTAAAATGTATAAGTGCTCAAAATACATGTGAACAGCTGTTGCCTTTGTAGTCACTCATTACTTCTTCTGAAAGTATTTCACACGCCTCTTTGGTCAATCAGAACATAGATTCCTGGTGGCCAGCAGGATGACCATGAGCAAGCAATGTGCCCTTGTGGCCAAAAAGGCCAACAGCATCCTGGGGTAGATCAGAATGGGGGTGGTTAGTAGATCGAGAGAAGTTCTCCTCCTCCTCTACTCTGTCCTGGTGAGACCACATCTAGAATCTTGTGTCCAGTTCCAGGCTCCTCAGGTCAAGAAGGACACAGAACTGCTGGAGAGAGTCCAGCACAGAACTACAAGGATGATGAAGGGAGTGGAGCATCTCCCTGATAAGCAAATGCTGAGGGAACTGGGTCTCGAGCTTGGAAAAAAGGAGACTGAGGGGTGACCTCATTAATGTTGATAAATGTGGAAAAGGTGGGTGTTAGGAGGATGGAGCCATGCTCCATTCAGTGGCATCTAATGATAGGATAAGGAGCAATGGGTGTGAGCTGCAGCAGAGGAGGTTCCACATTAATCTGAGAGGGAACTTCTTGAAGGTGAGGGTGACAGAGCATGGAAGGGGCTGCCCAGGGGGGGTGTGGAGTCTCCTTCTCTGGAGACATTTAAAACCCACCTGGATATGTTCCTTTGCAACTTGATGTAGGTGATCCTGCTGTGGCAGAGGGATTGAACTAGATGATCTTTTGAGGTCCCTTTCGATCCTTAATGTTCTGTGACTCTGTGGTGCTGTGACTTCCTCACTTCCACTGCAACAACTTACTTTGCTTCCTTTTGAGTTCCCATCATTTTTGAGATTAACAGCCAGTACACAAGTTCCCAACTTACAGATTTACTACCTGCAATAGCACTCACATAAAAAAGCAGCATGGGGAAGTAATCGTTAAGACGTCTTCCCTCAGCTATTGAAAACTCTATGAAAATGAGAAGGAAGGATTTGCATTTTTCCCAGAGTCATCTGCTTTTTGGGGTTTATTTATGTTTGGCTATGATGGTTTTCTGAAAGGAGAGGGTTAAGAGGAAGAACTACTTGGGGAGCTTGAAAAATGTGAAGAAATGAGAGAAAAGACGGAAAACTGGTAGTAGAAGTAAACAGCTGCTCAGACGTAGCACATACAGCTGGTACTCAGCTACCAACAACTATTACAGACCTGTTCTGTGATCTGGACGCTGAGGTTGTTATTAGTCTTTAATCTTCAGTTCATAAATAACTGAAACTTTCCTATCTGAAGCTTTCAGGGTAATACTGGTCTCTAATTGTGCCAATTGGTTGCAGGACAGGGTTTATCATCTAACAGACCCTCAGAAAACAGAAAACCTACTAACCTCTGTCACATAAAAGGCAGGTAGTCTGAAGGACTACATTTGGAGAGCACTGAAGTTCTTGAAAATTGTGCTAGGGCAGGGAGAGCAGGACTGCCCAGCCTCTGCCATTAGAAGATGGACAAGTGGAGAAACCAGACAATCCAACGTAGCCACAAAAATATTACTGGCAGAAAAAATGAAGTCCAAAAACATGCAGTTTTTGATGAATTTGTAATTCCTCCGGCAAGATCAGCTGAATATAGAGTCCTACTAAATACCAGGGTCACAAAATGGAACACTGTCCTCTGCCTGCCAGAATGATCACGATACTGACATAAAAACAGCACTGCACTTTGATACCTTCAGCACAAACTATTTTAAGGGATTTGGTTGTCACTTTCCCTTAGGTTTACAGCTGATTTTTTAAATAACATGACGCTTCTCAGCTGATATAAATTAAGAAACAAAGGACAAGTCAAGTTGCAGCTATTCTGTCCAGTTCTGGGCCATTCCGTTCAAGAAGACACGGAGCTGCTAGAGGGTGTTCAGTGTAGGGCAACAAGGATGATGAAGAAAGTGAAGCACTGCCCTTATGAGGAGAGGCTGAGGGAGCTGGGTCTCTTTAGCTTGGAGAAGATTCATTAATATCTATAAATATTTGAAGGGTGGGTGTCAGGAGGATGGAGCCAGGCTCTTCTCAATGTCATCTAGTGATAGGACAAGGGGCAATAGGTGTGAGCTGGAACATTGGAGGTTCCATATAAATATCAGAAGGAACGTCTTCCCAGTGAGGGTGACAGAGCACTGGAACAGGCTGCCCAGGGGGGTTGTGGAGCCTCCTTCTCTGGAGACATGTCACACCCACCTAGATGTGTCCTGTGCAACTTGGTCTAGGTGGTCCTGCTGTGGCAGGGGGATTGGACTAGACGATATTTTGAGGTCCCTTCCAATCCCTAGTGATCCAGTGATTCTATCTGTGCTGGATTTCTGAGTTACGTACTATTAGGTCTCACTTTCCCAAGCAAGCCTGCCAGGCTGAAAAATCCTGTTCGATGAAATACGCTCAAGTCTGACCAAAGCAGGTGAAAAAATGAGCTGTGCAATGGGAAGGAAAAATAAACTTGGTAACTAACTGAGTATCCTCCCTGTTCAGCTTCCACTCTCCCTCTCTTCATTTTTCACCCTTGTGAAAGCATGAAGTTCTGCTCAAAGTAATTGGTCAGCCAAAGCAGCCCGATCCTTTCAAGTATGGGCAAAATAAATCTGTCACAGTGGCTCCCCAAGGTCTTTCATGTATTCTGTCCCACTAAAATGAGGCAGACAATTATCATATCAGCAGTACCACAGTTATTGAGGGACAGATTGGGAAAATAACAGGCAGAATCCTCCTTCTGCATCTCATCTAGCTGCCCACTGCTCGACCGTGAGCAATGACCATGAGCATATTCTCCTGAGTGCCAGTCTTTCCACAGGTTCTCAATGCTTTTCTAGTCTCAGTTCAGTCTTAATTCTCCAGCTGATCCATAGTTGGGCTTTTCAGCTACTCTCTGACAATCATTTCAAGGAATCCTTCAGTTTTGATACTGATGACAACAATATGGCTTTTAGTCAGGGATTTAGGATTAATAATGACACGCAACAATGAAGCGGTCTTCTCCCTTAGGGGGATGTGAAGCATTACAGCTCTTCCTGAGGAATCAAGCTAAATCAAATCACGGGAGAAACAATTCTGGCAAAAAAGCACTGAGCAATAAAAAAGAAGGGATTTATGTAAACTGTCAAGCCTGCATTAGCACAGGAAGGCACTGACGGAATGCCAACATTCCCTGGGAAAACCAAACACCTAGAAAAATTCATAAGGGTCTTGAGAAACATACTTGAAAGAGCAAGAGAACAAAAGAAATCCAGTGGTTTTCAAACAAACATTATTCTTAGTTTGCCTATGTAATGTCATCAAAAAAAACCCCCAACACTTCGAGGTGGCATCCCCCCGTATTCGGCACTGGTGAAGCCACATCTTGAATACTGTGTCCAGTTTTGGGCACCTCAATACAAGAGAGATATGGAGGTGCTAGAGCAGTGGCAGAGGAGGGCAACTAAACTGGTGAAGAGCTTGGAGAATAAATCTGAGGAGGAAAGATCAAAAGAGCTGAGGGTCTTTAGTTTAAAGAAGAGAAGGCTGAGAGAAGACTTCATCACTCTCTACAACTACCTGAAAGGACCTTGTGAAGAGGTTGGTGCTGGTCTCTTCTTACAAGCAATTAGCAATAGGACAAGAAGGAAATGGTTCAAGTTACAACAGGGTAGGTTTAGACTTCATCTAGGAAGACTTTTTTTCACTGAAAGGGTTGTCAGTGGGAATGGGCTTCCCAGGTTGAGTTGCCATCCCTGAACGTATTTAAAGATCATTTGGATGAGGTGTTGAGGGATGTGGTTTAGGGGTGAACTTGTAAGGTAGGGTAGATGTTTGGACTCAATAATCTCAAGGGTCTTTTCCAACCAGAGTGACTCTGTGAAAAGAAGCTCCATGACTTTTCAGAAGGAAAAGTTCCTTTGCATTTTCTCAGTCACTAACACGTGCCTGTATAGACTCAAGTGGGAACTATACAGTGGCAGAAGAACAACTAGTTTTCCAGCACATACTCTCCTCCTTATTTTCTAAACTAAACCACAGTTATTTTTGAGTCTATTTGGTTAACTCTATTGGGATTTAATCATCGACATGACAACTAACTGAATCTTCATTACGTTCTCCATATGTCCGCCCTTCAAACAAAACCTCTGTGTTAGTGACGTTTTAATCAGTGACCTTTCAGTGTTCTTTTCAGATATACAAGGAATTATGAAGTTTATTAGCACTTTACAGTAAAATAACCAGAGCTATAATCAATAGGAGCACATTCTGTGTGAACCTTTGATTCAGAAGGCAACACAGCGAACTGAAGCATTACTTCAGGCAAACAATCTGCACTGGCAAGGACACAGGGAAAGAATCCCAGTGTCCAGAAAGCAGAGGCAGTGAAAAGCTAAGCAAAAGATGTTTCAGGGACATTGGGTTGAAGAGATGAGGGAATTCTGGGATGTGTTGGGAGCTTAAGGTTAGAGGAGCTAGTCAGCACGAAGGGGAGAAAGTGAACAACTGTGACCATTATTCACCTAAATAAAGAGATACATTCAATTTAACCTAACAATCAGTGAGAAGAACCTTCAAAAATTTAAGTTATGCAAGATTATACAACTAAAGTATATATTGTTATAAAATAATAGTCTATTTCAGGTTACTGTGTATTTCCATTTGAATTGTAATTAGTGGGATGCACAAGCACCTTCAAAAAACAGCCAATCCTGGCTTCAATCTTTTGATAACAATTTATTCTATAATGCCTCTACATCTTAGCATCTCAGCTCTTCTGAAATGCCTTCAAAATATCCATAGCAGGACACATTCAAACTACTTTATCAATTGGTCATTAATAAACACATAGAACTAGACAAACTACAGTCTCAAAAACTCAGTTTCAATTTTGATCTGGGTTTCTAGCTCTCCTTGTTTCCAAAGTCTAACTTCAGCTGTAGGTTTGCGTTTCTGTATCAAGAAACTCAGAGTCACAGAAAGAAACAACTACCATTTAAATTAATCCTCATTCATATTCAGAAAAGAATTTGAACTGTGAATATAACTATGAACAAAAAATGTGACTATAACTGTCTCTGAAGGTTTGTATTGTTGTTTAAAATCTTGGTATTCATTTCTCTTCTGTTTGATGGAAGCTGCTCAGTGAGTGAAAAACTCCTCAACACAGCATCCCCGGAGGATTTCGTAGAAACTCTGAGAAACTTTGATATTAAATCAATGCAAGACATGAACATAACAGCTAGAGCTAATAAAATCATACTCAAAAGACAAGTTTCACAGAATTCAGTCAGACTATATGAGGATTGACTTTGTTCTCCAAGTCTGTAATTTTTTTTTCTCATATTTACCACAGTAAGATGGGCCAGTTGACCTCTACGTTCAGCAGAGCTTAATGCGACAAGAGACCTAACTGATTTGCATTATAGAGGTACCCTAAGGAGCCCATTAGGAGCACGTAGCACAGATGGTCTCACTAGGCAGACAACTTACAGAATCACAGATCTAGGGTGGAGTGTCTCTGCCCATGGTAGGGGAGTTGGAACTGGATGATCCTGTTGTCTCTTCTAACCCAGACTGACTGTATGACTTGATCTGGGTGATCCTGCTGTGTCAGGGGGATTGAACTGGATGATCTTTTGGGGTCCCTTCCAATCCCTAATGATTCTATGATTCTATGCTGCTGTTGATTGGAAAAGTTCAGGGAAAGCAAAAAGCATCTTATCAAACCCCAGTCACAAATAGTTTGTCTACACAAATTGGAAACAAAATCATTGATCCACTTAAGGGCTGCAGACCAGGGCGTTCTGAGGACTCTGTCCCAGCAAGACAGCACCAAGTTCCATACCTGTAGTTATTTCTGAATAACTATCAATTTCTGACTATCAATTTCTGAGCCACAACGATGATGGAGTGGAGCATCTCCCTGATGAGGAAAGGCTGAGGGAACTGGGTCTCTTCATGTCAGAAAAAGGAGACTGGGAGGTGACCTCATTAATGCTGATAAATATGGAAAGAGTGGGTGTCAGGAGGATGGAGCCAGGGTCTGCTCAATGGCATCCACAGAAAGGACAAAGGGCCAGTGGGTGTGAGGTGGAACATAGAAGGTTCTACATCAGTCTGAGAAGGAACTTCTTCCTGGTGAGGGTAACAGAGCACTGGAATGGAAGTTGTGGAGTCTCATTCTCTGGAGAGGTTTAAAACCCTCCTGGAAGTGTTCCTGTACAACTTGATCTAGGTGATCCTGCTGTGGCAGGGGATTGGACTGGATGATCTTTCGAGGTCTCTTCCAATCCCTAATGCTCTGTCATTCTGTGAAATATTTGCTATACTGAGGCCTTACTTGCTAATTAAAACTGTAATAAATGGCTTTGTGAAGTTAACAGCATTTCTGCTACAAAACTAGCGACACTTTTTCTCAGAGCTAATCATGTCAGTGGAAATCAAGCAAAGCCACACATTTTAGTGGTACAGGAGATACCACCAGAATGTGTGAAACCAAAACCCAAGTCATGAAACAGCACGGCTCTCCTCACTGTGTCACTCCACATGCTCTAGGGATTGGTGTTTGATTGGGTTTTATGATATCAGATATTTATCCAAATAGCTGATGGGCTTTTTTTTCAAAGAAGACACCCCCTAGCCCAGTATGAAGAAATTACAAATCATTGACGATGAATCAATGGAACAGCAATCTGACTAGCTCCTTCTACTTGTAACCTCACTTACTCCAAAAGGATTTAGATTTATCATTGCTCATTAAACCTGCAAAAGGCTGTGTTAATTGGTTGTCATCCTTTCTAATTCACTTACATGTTTGCTGACAGTAAAGACCACACGATTTAAGAGCAACTGATTCTAAAGACATAATTTAATGACTTCGCTGAAGTTCATAGTCTGAAACTGAAGCAACAGTGTTAAGGACTATCCCTCAGAAAGGAAAAAGAGGAAAACCCCATGATCATCCAAAACTAAGAACCAGCAAGAAGCAAAACGGAAAGTTTTGATATCTTCATTATTTCTAAAGCCATAATTCTGTGTTGACACAAGGAAGGATCACACATTATTTTGATGATCTCACTGCTACCACAAAGCAACTCACGCTGGCAACTAACATTATTTGCCAAACTGAACACATCATTTTGCACCAGTGAAGTACCTGCCGAATTATTCCCCCTGCGCCATCAGTTTAACCCAACCACAAAGACAGCAAAACGACTGGTATTTTGAAAACCATATGAATTCAAGGCAGCAGTTGACAAACAGCTCTACCATGTCCCATAGTAATTAGCGATAAAAGAGGTTGCGTAGAGATGCACACAAGTCAAAACTCAAACTTCATTTAATAACTAGTAGATTACTTCAGAGCAACGAATAATAGGAAACATTAGAGTATACAGAATCATAGACTGGCCAGGGTTGGAAGGGACCTTAAAGATCATTTCGTTCCAACACCCCTACAGAGGCAGGGACAGCTTCACTACAGCAGGTTACTCAGGGCTCTAGCCAAACTGGCCTTTAACACTGCCAGGGATGGGGCAGCCACAGTGCCTTGGGCAATCTGTTCCAGCATCTCAGCACCCTCACAGCAAAGAATTTATTTCTCATGTCCAACCTCAATCTCTCTTTTTCAAGGCTGGAATGTTTTCCCCTTGTCCTCTTGCTATGCACCCGTGTAAAAAGCCCTACCCCCACTTTCTTGTAGCCCCCTTCAGGGATTGGAAAGGTGATAGAAGGTCACCTGGGAGCCTCCTCTTCTCCAGGCTGAACAACCCCAACTTGCTCAGCCTATCCTGAGAGGGGAGGTGCTCCAGCCTTCTGAGCATTTGAGTTGCGCTCCTCTGGACACATTCCAGGAGCTCTATGACCTTCTTATGGTGAGATCTCCAGAAATGGATGCAGTACTCCAGGTGAGGTCTCACCAGTGCAGGGAAGAGGGGGGAAATCACTTCCCTCGACCTGCTGTCACAGCTTCTTTTGATGTAGCCCAGGATTGAGGACAGGAGTATGTGCCATTAGTTGTGAAAAGGAGTCACAAATAATCTCCTGAGAGTCATCAGTGATCAGCTGAAGATTTTGGATTATATTCCTGAAAAGGAATAGTGGAGTCATTGTTTTCTTTCACATTGAATTGATCTTATATAGCTACTATGTCTGAAGTAAACAGTAATCCTTGGGCTACCTGAAATTCTGTAAGAGAAATAAGCTCTTCATTCATTTGGGTCACCTTTTTTGTTGATTTATAACCAGAAAACACGATGAACACGTTTATGATTGTTCTATCTCCAATTTGATCAATAAGAGAATAAAGGGGGAAAATCAGAGCAGGCATAACATGTTGTAACACTCAACTCAGTCTAGGTTATATGGGTGGAAGTAGCCTGTTGCTGTTCCCAGTTCTGTATCATCTTGTGGCATATGCCTTCCACAGAAACACAGAATCATAGAATCACTAGGGATTGAAAGGGACCTTGAAAGATTATCCAGTCCAATGCCCCTGTCACAGCAGGACCACCTAGACCAAGTTGTACAGGAACATATCCAGGCGGGTTTTAAACGTCTCCAGAGAAGGAGACTCCATTTTAAGGACTTGATCTTCATTCTCAGAAAAATACCAAACACATGGATGCTTAATGATTAAAATAGATTAGGAAATAATATCACAAATCAAGTGATCCTACTTCTTAGAATCATTAGGGATTGGAAGGGACCTGAAAGTAATATGTTCTTGGGGGAGGGGTGCCTTTCAGAGACCATTCTTAACGACATTTGTTGCAGGGCACTTGGAATGAAAAGCAACAGCTTTGTAATCCATCTGTAATTATACAACTAACACACTTGGTACAAAACAAATGACTGATCTGGGATTTACAAAGCAAATCAAACGATTTCTAATTAAATTTTGAAACCAAAGCATCGGAAATATTAGTGAGATGCTAATTTTAGACAGCACTGTGTTCAAGAGATCATGCAAAACCCTTCTGAGATTGAGAGACACTGGAAACCTGACCACAACACCACGGGTCAGCCAGCCAAAGAAGAGTGCGGCCAGTGAAAGCACAGCTTCCGGGGGAGATGGATATTCAGGGATTATCCTGTATACATGGCACTACAAAACAATAGTCTGTCACAGGCAGCTGGGATATATGCGAGTGCATTGTAATTGCCTGGGGATGCGTGAGTGACAGCTGGCTGAATTGATTGGAAAGATAGAAAGAGTATATTCTGTTTGACAGAAAAGGGAATACAATAAAGGAAGAAGTGTAATTTTTCTGCAGCTGCAAAGCCTTTTTGACAGCGATTCGCTTCCAACCTCTATCAAATGCTGCATGAATAGAATACTCAACGTCATTAAAATAATTCACTAGCCATCAGGAGTAATAAATGAATAAGTTACCATTCACACATATGTACTGCTAAGTTAGACACCTAAAACAGATGGTTAGAGGCAGACCTCTGCATGCTGGCGTGTCAGATGCTGAAAGCGACTCCTTAGACAAGAAACAGTACTGGAAAGAGCTGTGACTGTGAAAACCTCTGTGGTATTTCTCAACCATTTGCCAATTAACTTCTTCAACACACTACTCCTAAAGTAATTTTTGGTACGACTTAATGAAATCATGTGCTAACCTGATGAACTTGAAGTGTGATATCATAGAATCATAGAATCATTAGGGATTGGAAGGGACCTCGAAAGATCATCTAGTCCAATCCCCCTGCCAGAGCAGGACCACCTAGACCAAGTCACATAGGAACAACCTGTCTATTGATGGCAAAATACCAGTAGTAAAAGTAAAATATCTTAAATCCAATTTTTGGCCTTTGAATGACATTTAACACAGAGCTGCTGATGTCTCAGAGTGATCCTTATTCTGCTTTAGTAAATTAGGGAAGCATTCAATTTATACAGGAACCAAGTCTACAATCACAGACCAATGGCTGTGACTGAAGTACAGTATCTCAGCATCTCTCTGCTGTCACAACAGCTCCTTCACACTGATGTGCACAGGAAGATCTTTCATAACAGTCAATAAACCTGTCCAGCCCATGGGACACTTGAATTCAGGCTGCTGCCTTTTTCTGTGGGGAAAGAGGTTAATGACTTCTTGAGAAGCAAACACTTTGGGACCATTGTATGGCTCTTAGGCAGGTTACAGACCACCGACAGCCATTGCCTGCTGCTGCAGAGGCTGTTTCTCCATCATCATATGCCTAGCTCTGCTAAACTGTGTCAGTGGCTACAGGTTGTGGAAACCACTCTTTTGTTTTCCCCACTCTGGATTTAAAGCTTCATCTGACCAGATAACAAAGATTATCACAAGGGTATCGGCTTGCCACGAGCCCAAAGATGAATACAAAATTAAATTATAATATTCACCTGTGTTTGACAATCCAGTCTGTCTGATATGGTGCTCACCAGCGACACTGCAAACCCTCTATACCAACAATACAATCATCATGGCTTTTGAGGTTGGTAACTGTTAACAATAGAAATGGCAACTTCCTCTATTTCCTCTTCCTCCTCTGCTTACTGATGGCTGAGGAGACCCACATTTTTCCTGAGCCCAATTAGTATTCACCTACCAGCAGCTGAGGGAAGACATGACAGCTTTGCTAGTGCTGTCCTACTGCCTTCAGACACGTAAGAGCCATAGGTTATGAGAGAAGTGGAAGGAACACAAATCCTTCCTGAAACTTCTTAAAGGGAATCTAATATTCCTGTTTAAGAAGAAATATTTGAAAAAATATAATAAAACCAGCAGTGCTGGTTCTACATTTAAGAATTATCTATTACTTTTTGTAAGCCTTCGTAATACCTTTTCATTAAAACCTTCTCTCAGCATTAACTAAGCTAAAACGTGTTTGAATTTTCATGTTGTTGCCTTTAGCATCTGAGATCCACACAACCTTGTTGCATATATTTCAAATTCTTTTAAATGTCAATCTTCTGTGAAATCTGGGAGGCAACTCATTTACTATTTGCGACTATGCTGATACTAATAGTTTTCTAACGTTTTGAATGCTAAATCGGCTCCTTTCAGCTACAGGTCTGTCTTAATAAGCTGCAATCTTAAAAATATCTTTGGAAAACGAATTCATTCTCTTGTCAAAAATCCAACTTCCATCATATGAGATTCTAGTTACATAACGATCTCAGAAGTGGTGATGATCTTTATTCATAAAAACCCTCCATTCAGAAACACAATATTTACTCAGCCTTTTTGACAGTGAATTGTTGCACTATATAGAGCATACAAGCATATCACAAATGTTGTGACACGAAGGCACAAAAATCTTTGCAGTTATGGGGATGGGCAGGTGTTTGGAAATTGAAACAAATTCCAATTCTGTGAACAAGATGAAATATTTATAATCTCACAAATGCAGCTGCCAACATCAGTCCCTGTTTTTGTGCTGTAAAAGAAGCAATAATAAGCAGTGAAACCAAAGCAGTCTCTTTGTATTAATTGTGCCCAGATCACAGAACATTGGATGGGATTGGAAGGGACCTCGAAAGATCATCTAGCCCAATGCCCCTGCCACAGCAGGATCACCTAGGCCAAGGCACACAGGAACATTTCCAGGTGGGTTTTAAACGGCTCCAGAGAAGGAGACTCTACAACTTCCACTCCAGTGCTCTGCCACCCTCACTGGGAAGAAGTTCCTTCTTGCATTGATGTGGAACCTCCTATGTTCCAGCTCACACCCATTGCCCCTTGTCCTGTCGTTAGATGACACTGAGCAGAGCCTGGCTCCATCCTCCTGACACCCACCCTTTCCACACTTATCAACATTAATCAGGTCACCTATCAGATCCTCTTTTCCTAGTTCAAGAGACCCAGCTCTCTCATCGGAGAGATGTTCCACTCCATCATCTTTGTGGCTCTGCGCTGGACTCTCTCCAGCAGTTCTATGCCCTTCTGAAACTAAAAGGGCCAGAACTGGACACAATACTCCAGATGTGGTCTCACTAGGGCAGAGTAAAGGGGTAGAAGAACCTCTCGATCTGTTAACTACTCGCGGTCTGATCCACCCCAGGTTGCTGTTTGCCTCCTTGGCCACAAGAGGGTGATATTGCTGGCTCATGGCCATCCTGCTGTCCACCAGTGCTCCCAGGTCCCTTTCTCCTACACTGCTCTCCAACAGGTCAGTCCCCAACCTATACTGGTACCTGAGGTTTTTCTTGCCGAGCTGGATGACTGTACAGGTGCAAGTTGTTAAATATTAACTAATGCTGGCATCTACTTTATCACCTGCAAAGAAACCAACAAATATAGTTGTTTGTGTCCTCTCATTTTTGGAAAACATGAGAACATGTTGGAAATCATTTCATTACTAACAAATGACTGAGGTGAAAACCAGACTTTCACAGCCATACATGGTCACTGTGTCTTTAGTAATAAAATAAACCCCAGTAATGTTATTTCTCTATTGAGGGATTGGAAGGGACCTCAAAAGATCGTCTAGTCCAATCCCCCTGACACAGCAGGACCACCTAGACCAAGTCGCACAGGAACACATTCAGGCAGCTCTTAAACATCTCTAGTGAAGGAGACTCCAAAACCCTCTGGGCAGCCTGTTCCAGTGCTCTGTCACCCTCACTGGGAAGAAGTTCCTTCTCAGATTGATGTGGAACCTCCTATGTTCCAGCTGACCCCCATTGCCCCTCATCCTATCACTAGATGACACTGAGAAGAGCCTGGCTCCATCGTTCTGATTAAAAGCCAGTATCACCATGAAATTAGTTTTAGTCCTGCAAGTAAATGAGGTCACTCATATTCAAATTCTCAAGCTTTATTACCAATTGGAAATACTCAGTGTTTTACAGATTTACCGCAGTACTTATAATAAATGCCAGTTGATGGGATTATAATGAGAATTAGAGAAAAAAAAAATCTAACATTAAAAAAGATGAGACAACAGTTTAAAAATCAAAGCCTAACTTATTCTGCTTGGAAAGCTCTGTCTGTTTGCAAATTCCAAACACAGACGACTATGAAGTGAAAACAAATTTGGTTCATTATCTTGATAAATTAATCTAGAACACTTGTAAGTGTCTAAATCAGAATGAAAATATCAGTTGGCTTGGAAACAAAGTGTGGAGACTGGGACAGCTATTGCTATAATGAACAGCAAAGTTTTCTATTAGAGAATTCTGTAACTGTGAAGAGAAGATAAATGTAAAACTCTTTGTAAGACCGGTATTATCTCAATACCAGAAACACAGGTTAGGGGCTAACATTGCAGATTCTCGATACCTACAATCTTTATTTCTCAATTAGTGCAGACAAAGCAAAGGTACATTACTAATTAAGGAAATGTGCTCAAGTCGTCTTCTGTATAGAGAACACTAATATAATTAACTAAAGCATGATGAACACAGGAGACCTTCTTTGCGGATCACAGTGCTTTTAGATGCTTATTTGACATCACAACTGGCCACCACAGTTCAGTCTGACTTTAATCTTCCTAAGCTTCCGAAATGCTGTGATACACAAGACAAGTAAGCCTTTAGTCATTTACTATACGTAGAATCACAGAATCATAGAAAGGGTTAGGTTGTCAAGTACTCAGACACCATCTAGTTCCAACCCCACTGCCATAGGCAGAGTCACCTCCCAAGTTCCCCAGGGTCCCAACCAACCTGGCTTTGAAGACTTCCAGGAAAGGGGCATCCACAACATCTCTGTGCAACCTGTTGCAGCATCTCACCACCTTCACAGTGAGGATTTCTTCCGAAGATCTAATCTAAACATCCCTTCTTTTAGCTTAAAATCATTCTCCTTTATTCTATCGTAGAATCCCTTCTAAAAAGTCCCTCTCCAGCTTTCCTGTAGGGATGGAATGTCATGTGCATCGTACCAAGACACCACCAGTAACTGGTCGCCAACTAGATGCGACACCATTTACTACCACTCTTTGGGCTCGTCCATTCAACCAGTTCCTGACCCAGCACAGAATATTCCTGTCAAAGCCCCTTGCTGTCATTTTCACCAGGAGCGTATCATGAGAGACTGTGTCGAATGCTTTACTGAAATCCAGGTACACCACATCCACAGCCTTCCTCTCATCGATAAGTCAAGTTATTTGATCATAAAAGGAGATCAGGTTGGTCAAGCAAGACCTACCCCTCCTAAATCCGTGTTGACTGGAGTTAATCTCTTGGCCGTCACACAGTTGTTGCATGATAGCACTCAGCACTAGCTGTTCCATAACTTTGCCCAGAACTGAGGTGAGGCTAACAGGTCTGTAGTTTCCTGGATCCTCCTTCCGACCTTTCTTGTGTATGGGGGTCACAATTGCCAACTTCCAATCATCTGGGACCTCCCCTGTGATCCACGACTTCTGGTAAATTATGGAGAGTGGTTTTGCAAGCTCATCCACCAGCTCTCTCATCACTCTGGGGTGAATCCCATCCGGTCCCATGGACCTATGGGGATCCAAATGGATCAGCAGGTCTCTAACTAGTACCTCTTGAATAACAGGGGAACTACACTGCACCCTGTCCTTATCTGCCAGTTTAGATAACCAGTCATCCTGAAGACAGTCTACCCTGTTGTTGAAGACAGAGGCAAAGCAGGCATTAAGTACCTCTGCCTTATCCTCATCTCTAGTCATTAAATTTCCCTCCATATCCAGTAAGGAGTGGAGATTATTACTACCCCTCTTTTTAACATTGGTGTACCTGTAAAAGCTCTTCCTATTGTCCTTAACAGAAGTGGCCAGCCTGAGTTCAAGTTGGGCCTTTGC